>SDVV010028464.1:0-11953 GCA_016164225.1 Gammarus roeselii | reverse complement strand
TATGCTTTGTTAAATCTAATCAATCTTTACACCAATGCTTCTTTTGATAATCACTGGCAGCAATTTTGAAACCCATGTTTGGTTTGCATCACAAACTGAATCTTGACATGATCCAGCTTGCAGCTGTGGAGAGAAGCAAATTGAGCAGCGCTGTTCCCTCCAGGAGCTGAACCCCTGGTAACAATTACACCCCATTAGTGGTTGGCAATACACAGTGTAGAGCCCCAAAGCATCATCATCATGCTACTTCAGTTATTAGCATGATGACGACATAATTGTTATCGTACGCGGATATGCAACAGCGCACGATTATTGCCCCTCACTGTTCCCTTGGATAAGAGGGTGTTCTGCAATACCAAGACGAGGAGCATTTCAAGCAGCGAAGTTCCTCCTCGAGTCGCTCTACGACAACTTGTAACTAATTCACATCCAGAACAGTTCGTCCAACTCTACTGCGTCGATATTGGACAAAAGTATTGGAAAACTGTAATTACTTGCAAAGCTCTTCTCAAGTTTGTCCGCTTGACTGCCTTGCCTAATCAAAACACGGCCTATGGGGCTATTGAACAGGCACTAACGCCCGTACTATTGCCAACGGAAACAGCTTCTAGCATTCCTGGGAGCCTAAAGAGGACAGGGGGCCGCAGTATCACGCAAACACTGGAGGTCTATCCCATGGAGGAGAAGCGGCGGGGACCTCTGTTGCTGGACACTATGTTTAGCCAAGTACTGTTTATGTTCACAAATTATTTAATGATGTATTTATATGCAGTATCGTGTCCAACACTGGAGTACTTTCCAAGGTTAGGTATCTAATGATAGGTTAGTGCTCATAATGAAGGCACTGTGATGCGTATGTGAGAGTATGTTGTGATTTGACCGCTAGAAGTTACTATGAGTATCCCAGTTAGTGGCATGTAAATGCGAAGGAAGGGAGAGAAGTGAGTCCGTGGCCGCCTCGGCTTGAATGAGTATTAAGATTATTCTGAGGTTGTGGGATACTAGTTTTTTCCTTATTGTCTTAAACGGCATGATGCATTGAGGTGTTTTATTTGGAAATATAGGTATCAATTACTCAGTATGTTTAGATCTTATAATGAAACTTTTTATTGTGTTGTGTTTCATACGTTGCATTTCAATGATTTGCGGCCTCTACAAGTTGACCTGAGGGTAATTTCATGAGGGTTCTCGTTATATCTGCTTAGCATTATACGAGCTTTGGGTATATGGGGAGCTTTGAAATTCATACATTGACCTATCCCTGCAATAAATGATCATTGTAAATACAAAAATAAGTAGCGTATCAACGTCAGCGTTGCACAATGATATAGTTGTAAACACAGAGACCTTAGCTGTAGTTAAGCAATCAAGAGTACTGAAACTGAAACACTCGTTTGGAGTTTCCTGTTTGAGCATCTGTTGTACTGTTGATGGTTCTTTCTAAAAATAATAAAACCAATTTTGCTCGGTAAATGCGAGTCATTCAAGCAGCAGCATTTTTAAAGATACGAGAGCATCGCTGCATGCCTTCACAATTAGAGCTTGCTCTCCATTTAAAAGCTTGCTCTTCTTCCATCATTCAGTTTGTTATGTGTTTTCGGCAAGTTGTACGGAACAGTGTTGCTAATCAAGAAGATTAGACACTACGATGGTAGAATTGACGAGGAACAGTGTGGCTTTTGAAGTGGTAGAGGGTGCGCTGACGAGGAACAGTGTGGCTTTTGAAGTGGTAGAGGGTGCGCTGACGAGGAACAGTGTGGCTTTTGAAGTGGTAGAGGGTGCGCCGATCAGATTTTGCAGTGCGTCAATCTGTGAGCAGTAGTTTGAGAAGGGAAAGAATGTGTACTGTACCTTCATGGATTTGTAAAGGCCTACGACAGGGTCGACAAGGACGGTGCTACGTTTGAATGTAGTGAGCGGAATTTTGTCGGAAGCGGTTCAGAGTTTCTATGTTTGCAGCAGAGCATGTGTCTTAGTGGGAATCGAGGTGAGTGCTTGGTTCACAGTGAAAGTGAAACTGATACAAAAAGGCGTTATGTCTCTTTGGCAGTTCATTCTCTACAGGGACGGAGCAGCCAGGAAGGTGAACGCTAGTGTAATGGTTCGAGGTTTAGATCTGTTGAAAGCAAATGGACGGAATTGGCAGTTGAGTCAATTACTTTTGCGGATGATACGGCACTGACTTAGAGGTGTTTATAAGTGTTAAAAGACAAAAACAGGAAGTTTGGCCCAAGCTGGGTTGCCTTTTGTCGGTAAGAAAATGAGTTCTGAAGTAGAACGTCTAGGAGAGCATCATGTGTATGTGTAATTTCAATAAAAATTATCAAGAAAGGAAAAGGTTGTAATTGGAAATACCGGACACGTTTTTCACCGTGCAAGTGCTATTGCCCGGAACTATTTTAACCGTTAGGGTGTCATTTCAATATCTGATTTTGTTAATTGAAATACTGTATTTGAAAATTAAGTTTAATGTGTTGGACGTACGAATTGAAAACTCTTTACCAGACGGTGTAAATAAATGATTTTATAATGCGGGACACTTTTTTGTCGAATATACTGATGAGCGTGCTATAGCTGGGAGGTATTTAGCAGCGATTTTGGTCGAATTTGTCGGGCCGTGACTTCGACGTTCTTGTGGCAGATTCGGGGGAGAAGTTGTGTAGAGTAGTGTTGGAGTTTGGTAAAGCGTGTGAGAGGAGGGAGCTAAAAGTTAACGTGGGTAAAAGAAGAGTTGAGATGATTGAGGAATATCAATGCAAGCTGAATCATTGTCCTAGAACAGATAGGCCAAGTTACAATGACGCAGCAGGGGTAAACCAGTTACTGTCATTGGCCACTGCTGCCGACACTGATCTCGGACCTTGCTCTTGACCTGAAGTGTGTATTACGCGGTCTCTTAACGGGACCCTTCTGCACCAAACGGCTAAATTTGTGTGCGTGTGAGTGTATAAAAGGAGTGTAAGGTGCACCTTGCCGTCGGCCACCCACCTTACTGAGAGATTCGGCATAGTCCCTGTATCTGTATCTCATTGTTGGAACCACTCTTACTCGAACTCTGTGCCGAGCCTTGATCCGACTGGCGAATGTGACAGCAACATGAAAATGCTTAGCTTACCAGCTAGAGGTTACGCAGTGACCCACCCTGCATCGTAAAAACAACAAGTTTTTATGTATACTATTAATAATATTCTACCATTGTTCATTAAAAAAAAAAATCGGGATTTTTTTTCATAATGGACTGCCCGTTTCATGATCAATAAACTCAAATCGATTTGTATATACCTCTAACATCACCAATGCAGTCACGATTAGTTGTAAATATATGCAGAGCTGCTAGGGCTTTCAGTTACACGGCTGTTTACATAGAAAAAAATACAAGTGTAAACTATCGTATCCAAAGCTCCTAATGGAAGAAGTGCGTGTAGAGATTCACGAACAGAAATTCAATTTCTCTTCTCAATATTTACTGAGTTGCAATTTGAACTGAAAAGAGAGAACATACAAACATGCGACGTCCGTTCCTTTCGATACTCGTATTATTCATACTCACCAAACATAAAAGGATAACTCTGACCATGCCTAAAGCTGCAGCGTTATTGAACACATTGGTAACTGGATTCGACTGCGGATATCCTAGACAACTAATAAGATTTCCAAGCCAAGCCCATGACCAACTCTTGCAGGGAGCACTGAATTATTACGGATCATAGAAACAGCGTAGATTATCAGGGAACAGAGCGTGTACCAGCCGCTTGGGAGAATGGGTGCCGGAGTTATTTTGGAAAGAGTAAGCTTCTCAACCGCACCTGTGGCACGCAGAGCAATACTACAGAAGGTAAGGCAGAGCAATACTACAGAAGGTAAGGCAGAGCAATACTACAGAAGGTAAGGCAGAGCAATACTACAGAAGGTAAGGCAGAGCAATACTACAGAAGGTAAGGCATGACACGCAGAGCAATACTACAGAAGGTAAGGCAATGCAATTTTGGCGAACAAATATTGCATTCATTCCCATTTAGTTAAATTCTATATCTAAGAAGGCCTATTTTGATATGGTTCACCATTGTTCATTAGTTCTTGGTTATGCAAATTATATGAGAGATGCAAGGGCTTTAGCAGAGAGGTGTTCACTGTACATTAGTATATTTTTATAAAATGAAACGTTGCACATGTCAATTATTAAACTGCCAGCTCATATGCCCATTTCCATAAACTGCCAAACTATTGCATTACGGGTTCTGTTCTTACACCCTATTTCCCGTCGCACAGCTTTAACTAACGTGTCAGTGTCAATATGACGTTCACCAATTAGTCGACATGGTCCTGGTAGTTTTGGCCCCGAAAAGTGAGGAACAGTCTCACCACACACCTAAAAATTACTTTAGGACCAAAGAAAACGGCCAATTTGTCTAATCGGCTGTCCATAAAACGACTGGTCTGTGCCGTATCGGCGAGCTGCATGTCACTAAACCGGCCGGTCTGCGTCGAGCCTGTGAGCTGCCTGTACCTAAAGCGGCCGATCTGTGCCGTGTCGGTGATCTGCCTGTCACTAAAGAGGCCGGTCTGTGCCGTGCCGGTGAGCTGCCTGTCCACAAAGCAGGCGGTCTGTGCCTTGTCGGGGAGCTGCTTCTCCATAAAGCAGCCGGTATGTGCCGTGTCAGTGAGCTGTCTGCCCCTAAAGGGGCAAGTCAGTGGCTTGTCGGTGAGCTGCCTGTCCCTAAAGTGTCTGGTCTGTGCCGTGTCAGTGAGCTGCCTGTTCTTAAAGCGGCCGGTCTGTGCCGTGTCGGTAAGCTGTGTGTCCCTAAAGTGGCTGGTCTGTGGTGTCGGTAAGCTGCCTGTCTCTGAAGCGGCTGGTCTGTTTCGTGTCGGTGAGCTGCCTGTCCCTGAGGCGGCAGGTCTGTGCCATGTCGGTGAGCTGCCTATCCCTAAAGCGGCTGGTCTGTGCCGTGTCAGTGTGCTGCCTGTCCCTAAAGCGGCTGGTCTGTACCGTATCGACTAGCTGCCTGTCCATAAAGCGGCTGGTCTGTGTTGTGACGGGGACCTGCCTGTCTTTAAAGCGGCAGGTCTGTGCCATGTCGGCGAGCTGCATGTCCCTAAAGCAGTCGGTCAGTGCCGTGTCGGTGATTTGCCTGTCACTAAAGCGGCCGGTCTGTTTCGTGCCGGGAAGCTGCCTGTCACTAAAGCGGCTGGTCTGTGTTGTGACGGGGACCTGCCTGTCTTTAAAGCGGATGGTCTGTGCCGTGTCGGTGAGCTGCCTGTCCCTAAAGCGGCTGGTCGGGGCCGTGTCGGTGAGCTGCCTGTCCCTAAAATGGCCGGTTTGCGCCGTGCCGGGAAGCTGCCTGTCCCTAAAGCGGCTGGTCTGTGCCTTGTCGGTGAGCTGCCTGTCCCTAAAGCGGCCGGCTTGTGCCGTGCCGGGGAGCTGCCTGTTCCTAAAGCGGCTGGTCTGTGCCGTTTTGGTAAGCTGCTATTCCCTAATGCGGCCGGTATGTGCCGTGTCAGTGAGCTGCCTGTCTCTAAAGTGGCCAGTCGGTGGCTTGTCGGTGAGCTGCCTGTCCCTAAAGCGGCTGGTCTGTGCCGTGTCGGTGAGCTGCCTGTTCCTAAAGGGTCTGGTCTGTGCCGTGTCGGTGAGCTGCCTGTTCTTGAAGCGGCCGGTCTGTGCCGTGCCGGTGAGCTGCCTGTCCCCAACGCGACCAGTTTGCGCCGTGCCGGAGAGCTGCCTGTCCTTAAAGCGGCTGGTCTGTGCCATGCCGGGGAGCTGCCTGTCCCTAAAGCGGCTGGTCTGAACCATGTCGGTGAGCTGCCTGTCCCTAAAGCGGCCGGATAGTGCCGTGTCGGTGATTTGCCTGTCACTAAAGCGGCCGGTCTGTTTCGTGCCGGCGAGCTGCCTGTCCCTATGGCGGCCGGTTTGCGCCGTGCTGGAGAGCTGCCTGTCCTTATAACGGCTGGTCTGTGCCGTGTCGGTGAGCTGCCTGTTCCAAAAGCGGCCGGTTTGGGCCGCGCCGGGGAGCTGCCTGTCCCTAAAGCGGCTGGTCTGTGCCATGTCGGTGAGCTGCCTGTCCCTAAAGCGGCTGAACTGTGTTGTGCCGGGAAGCTGCCTGTCGCTAAGGCGGCTGGTCTGGGCCGTGTCGGTGAGCTGCCTGTCCCTAAAGCAGCCGGTTTATGCCGCGCCGGGGAGCTGCCTGTTCCTAAAGCGGCCGGTTTGCGCCGCGCCGGGAAGCTGCCTGTCCCTAAAGCGGCTGGTCTGTACCGTGTCGGTGAGCTGCTTGTCCCTAAATTAGCCGGCTTGCGCCATGCCGGGGAGCTGTCTGTTCCTAAAGCGGCCGGTTTGCGCCGTGCCGGGGAGCTGCCTCTTCGTAAAGCGGCTGGTCTGTGCCGTGTCGGTGAGCTGCCTATCCCTAAAGCAGCCGGTTTGCGCGGTGTTGGTGAGCTGCCTGTCTTTAAAACGGCTGGTCTGTGCCGTGTTGGTGAGATGCCTGTCCCTAAAACGGCTGGTCTGTGCCGTGTCGGTGAGCTGCCTGTCCCTAAAGCGGCCGGTTTTGTGCAGTGCCGAGGAGCTGCCTGTCCTTATAACGGCTGGTCTGTGCCGTGTCGGTGAGCTGCCTGTCCATAAAGCGGCCGGGTTGGGCCCTGCCGGGGAGCTACCAGTCCCTAAAGCGGCCGGTTTGCGCCGCGCTGGGGAGCTGCCTGTCCCTAAAGCGACTGGTTTGCGCCGTGCCGGGGAGCTGCTTGTCTCTGAAGCGGCTGGTCTGTGCCGTGTCGGTGAGATGCCTGTCCCTAAAACGGCTGGTCTGTGCCGTGTCGGTGAGCTGCCTGTCTCTAAAGCGGCAGGTTTGCGCAGTGCCGAGGAGCTGCCTGTCCTTATAACGGCTGGTCTGTGCCATGTCGGTGAGCTGCCTGTCCATAAAGCGGCCGGGGTGGGCCGTGCCGGGGAGCTACCAGTCTCTAAAGCGACCGGTTTGCGCCGCGCCGGGGAGCTGCCTGTCCCTAAAGCGACTGGTTTGTGCCGTGCCGGGGAGCTGCTTGTTCCTAAAGCGGCTGGTTTGCCCCGTGCCGGGGAGCTGCCTGTCCCTAAAGCGGCTGGTCTGTTTCGTGCCGGTGAGCTGCCTGTCCACAGAGCGGCCGGTCTGTGCCGTGTCGATGAGCTGCCTGTCCCCAAAGCAGCTGGTCTGTGCCGTGCCGGGGAGCTGCCTGTCCCTAAAGCGGCTGGTCTGTGCTGTGCCGGGGAGCAGCTTGTCCCAAAAGCGACTGGTCTGTGCCGTGCCGGTGAGGTGCCTGCCTGTCCCTAAGGCGGCTGGTCTGTGCTGTACCGGGGAGCAGCCTGTCCCTAAAGCGGCTGGTCTGTGCCGTGTCGGTGAGCTGCCTGTCCCTAAAGCGGCCGGTTTGTGCCGTACCGAGAAGCCGCCTGTCCCTAAAGCGGGCGGTTTGCGCCGTGCCGGGAAGCTGCTTGTCCCTAAAGCGGCTGGTCTGTGCCGTGTCGGTGCGCTGCCTGTAACTAAATCGGTTGGACTGTGCCGTGTCGGTGAGCTGCCTGTCCCCAAAGCGGCTTGTCTGTGCCGTGCCGGTGAGCTGTCTGTCTCTAAAGCGGTTGACCTGTGCTGTGCCGGGGAGCTCCTGTCCCTAAACTGGCTGGTCTGTGTCGTGCCGAGGAGCTGTCAGTTCCTAAAGCGGCTGGTCTACGCCGGGCCGAGGAGCTGCGTGTCCCTAAAGCGGCCAGTTTGCGCCGTGCTGGGGAGCTGCCTGTCCCTAAAGCGGCCGGTTTGCGCCGTGCCGGGGAGCTGCCAGTCCCTAAAGCGACCGGTTTGCACCGTGCCGGGGAGCTGCCAGTCCCTAAAGCGGAAACTGATTTGCGGGTAATTCTATTTTTAAATCTGTAATCCTCCTCGCAGTGTTGGTTTGAATAGAAATAACGACAATCTAACAGATAACTTCTAATAATCATCTCTTACTTAGCTTGATGTGATATTATAATAACACGAAAGGTTTATGCGTTGTTCCATGGTCTGCTATAATGTTTTCAGCACCAAGCCTCACGCCAGGGTTGGTAATAGATTAAAACTTGCATTAATAACAAATACCGCTGGACGCGGCTCTTAATTGAGTATTGTTAAACAGGCCTATTAACATTTGATATTTTGGCTCAAAATAAATATGTTCTTTGTAGAATTCCATCATACAAGTTGGACGGTGTTCAATATTTTATTGGTAACGGATAATATTCCCCCAGGACAGACAAAGGGGTTGAATAGTTCCCCAGGACAGACAAAAGGGCTCAATTATCAAATTTTGACGGCTTAGTGGACTGTTTTTATCCTGTGAACACACAATATCAGGTTTACTTAGTCATTAGTTTCCACATATGTGACTCGTGTGTCAAACATTACGTGAGTAAATGTAATATAGATTACCATGCTGGACATTTTCTACTCTAAATTTGGTGTCAAAGGTCAGCGTAAACATATATTGCCATGATTACATAAATAACAGTAAATTATTCTCCTTAGTTAAACAGCAATAGTTCAACGTGAAACTTGTCTACGCCAGGAAACATTGAACCATTATGAGTAGAGAGTGAGTGAGCCTGGTACATTTTATCTCTATTCTGTGAAGTTGTCTGTATTTTTCCACCTGACATTATACCTAATAAATTAAAGATCCTCAAAAATATATGTCATCAGACTGTCGACATGGTTCTGGTACCGATAGTGCCATCAGGCATTCAGGCTGGCCCTGGCCATGGCGACCGATACTTTCATCTGACTGTCGACATTCCCATGGTCATGGCAACCGATAGTGTTATCAGCTGTTCGACATTGCTCTGGTAATGGCGACCGCGAGTGTCGTCTGCCAGTGACATGATTCTGGTCATGGCGAACGACACTAACATGGACCTGGTCATGGTAGCCCACAGTGTCATCGCCAGTCGACGAGATCGTGATGGCGACTCTGTCATCAGCCTGGTGGTAATAATGTCATCAGCTAATCGACATGGCCCTGGTGACATCAGTGATATCAGCCAGTAAACTTTTCCCGGTGGCGACACTTCATGTCATCAGCCAGTCGGCTTGGCCCTGGGGGCGACAGTATCATCAGCCAGTAGACATAGTCCTAGTGGGAACACTGTCATTAATCAGTCCACTTGGCCCTGGTGGCGAGACTGTCATCAGCCAGTCGAATTGGTCATTGTGGCCACAGTGTTATCAGCCAGTCAACATAGCTCTGGTGGCAAAACTGTAATCAACCAGTCGACATGGTCATGGTGGCCACAGTGTCATCTGCCAGTCAACATGGCCGTGGTAGCAACACTGTAATCAACCAGTCGACATGGTCATGGTGGCCACAGTGTCATCAGCAGTCGACATGGCCCTGATAGCGACACTGTAATCAACCAGTCGACATGGTCATGGTGGCCACAGTGTCATCAGCCAGTCGACATGGCCTTGGTAGCAAAATTGTAATCAACCAGTCGACATGATCATGGTGGCCACAGTGTTATCACCCAGTCAACATGGCTCTGGTGGTGACACTGTAATCAACCAGTCGACATGGTCATGGTGGCCACAGTGTTATCAGCCAGTCGACATGTCCCTGATAGCGACACTGTAATCAACCAGTCGACATGGTCATGGTGGCCACAGTGTTATCAGCCAGTCGACATGGTCCTGGTAGCGACACTGTAATCAACCAGTCGGCATGGTCATGGTGGCCACAGTGTTATCAGCCAGTCAACACGGCTCTGGTGGCGAGACTGTCATCAGCTAAGTGTCGACAGCGTACGCTTTACAGCCGAATTGGCCGACGGATACCAACTTAGTATGACCCGGAAACATGGAGTTAGAGGATTCATGGGACAACTTGACGGCTCCACAGAGACGAAACTGGGGTCGAGATGGAAGTGTGAGCAGCAGCAGCGTGACGAGGAGAACGTTCCACAGCTTCATGTCTAACTAGGTCACTTGGAAACACGATGTTCACGGATGAAGCTCAGCCTGAATGTTCCGGGTGAATAGAGAGAGGCTGAAAACAAAGGTGAGACCGTTTATTGGTTCACGTAGGAAAATTTGGAAAAAAATATTCCTTCTTTGATTTAATTTTTTTACGGTCTAGCCTCTGAGTAACGTTGAGGATTATGTTGTAGTTGTAACATGAGTGGAGGAAATAGACTCGGCAACACTTAGTAGATCAGAGACTTACCTGGAAAGATAATGTCTCATTTATTGCCGGGATATTATCCAAATCATGTGGCATTCTGAACAAAATTAGAAATTGTCTTACCACTCCTGCTAAAAGTCTTTTGAACTGTAGCCTTATTCGTCCTCTTCTGACGTATTGTGTAAACGTGTATGCGTCTACCTACAAAAAAAACTTAAGACCTATCGTTCATAGTCAAAAGCGTGTCATCAGAACACTATCACATGCTAGCAGACGTGACCACACGTTGCCTCTCTTTTGCCCACTGTGTCAAATCATTAACTTTTCCACTGCAGTGTTTGTCTAGAAAGCTTTGAATCATTTAACTTACATTGAAACCGTTTTTTTCATTACAAATAATCCAATGTATGATCTTCGCAACAATGCGGATTTGCAAATTCCCCGAAACTCGTCAATACAGTCCCAATTATTTTTAAAATACAGAGTTGCTAAAACCTGGAATTCGATTACCATAGATATAAGGACGGGTAGAAGTATTGCTACCTTTAATAGTGAAATAAAATTATACCTGTTTGAACTTATACGTGAAGAAACTCTTGAATTGTAATTTACTTCTGCTATGCAATTTACCGTGTCAACTATTTATGTTTCATCATTTCATCTTATAGATGCTGTCATTCTATATTTTTTCTCGCCTCATATGATAAAGTTTCCAATTATCTTGTTCATGGAGAAATCCGTTCATTTAGTGTACCCATCGATTATGACTCATTGAAATATTTATTTCCCGTGTGTATATGTTAATATGTCATGCTAACTATGCAGTTAGTTTCAAATTGGTGCCATCGTACGCCAAACTACGTGTGAGCAATGTAATAGACAACCTCAAGTCGGACATTTTCTGCTCTCAAGCTTAGTAAATGACAGTTGTAACAATAAATAGTCATGATAAAGTAAACGTCGGTGATCCGTCTTACTTTGCTTATTTTTCTTGAAATTAATGGTCCAATGTAATGCTTGCATCTGTCTCGACATATTGAAAAGTACAGAGTAGAGGATGTCCTCCAATCAATGTCCATCGGTTGGTCCTTACTCCTCAATCCTAGTTTTGAGTAACAATTAAATTCACCCAAGTAGCAAATGTTGTCTGTGTATTCTGATATTTCTGTTATTCTGTCAAAATGTCATTATACCTAAATAAATTTTAAATCCCTAAAACCCTTTAAATCTTTAAATCCTTAAATCCACTATACTAATATATATATTTACAAAAGATACACAGGACAGGCTGAGACCGGAGGAGTGTGCGGCCAAGACTGCCTCAATTAACTAAATCCATACGTTATGAACCCAAACGTCTTACGTTACACTTACCTGGTGGGCAGCCATCAGTGTACAGGCATGTCTTGTTGCCCCACCCAGCCTTGGGCACACATCAGTGTACAGGCATGTCTTGTTGCCCCACCCAGCCTTGGGCAGCCATCAGTGTACAAGCATGTCTTGTTGCCCCACCCAGCCTTGGGCATCCATCAGTGTACAGGCATGTCTTGTTGCCCCACCCAGCCTTGGGCATCCATCAGTGTACAGGCATGTCCAGTTGCCCCACCCAGCCTTGGGCATCCATCAGTGTACAGGCATGTACTGTTGCCCCACCCAGCTTTGGGCATCCATCAGTGTACAGGCATGTACTGTTGCCCCACCCAGCCTTGGGCATCCATCAGTGTACAGGCATGTACTGTTGCCCCACCCAGCCTTGGGCATCCATCAGTGTACAGGCATGTACTGTTGCCCCACCCAGCCTTGG
>SDVV010028463.1:0-11953 GCA_016164225.1 Gammarus roeselii | reverse complement strand
TATTTACTCATGTACACGTACATACGCTCGAATATACACTTGCATATACGTACACAGCCCTATACACGTACATACATACATACATACAAAGTTGATGACCAAGGCAAGCAATGTTAGGCGGCTGCTTGCCGAGAATAGAGTCAGTGTTACGCTATTTCAATGCTATTTGCTGATGATACGGCCCTGGTTGCGGATTCAGAGGAGAAGCTATATAGGTTAGAGTCTGATTTTGGTAGAGTGTGTAAGATGAGGAAGCTTCGAGTGAACGTGGGTAAGAGTAAAGAAATGAGATGCTCGAGGATTGTCGATGGGAGCAAAATTAGTGTCACCCTAAATGGAGAGCTCTTGGAGGAAGTTCAGAGTTTCAAATATCTGGGCTCCCATGTGGAGATAACTGAACTAATGGAAACTGAAGTGAAGGCGTGAGTGAAGGAGGGGTGTAGAGTGTTGGGTGCACTGAAGAATGTAATGAGCTGTAGGACGCTGGGAAGGAAGCGAAGAGAGGGCTGTATGAGGGTGTTGTTGTCCCAACTGTGCTCTACGGAGCTGAGACTTGGGACGTGAGAGCAGAGGAGAGAAGAAGGTTGAATGTTTTCGAGATGAAATATTTGAGGAGCATGGCTGGAGTAATGCTGAGAGACCGGGTCACCAACGACGTGGTTTGAATCAGAACAGGGATGGTGAAGAAGTTGGAGGACAGAGTGGATTCGCGTGTTCTGAGATGGTTCAGGCACATGGAGAGGATGGACGAAGGGATATTGGTGAAAGGGTGATGAATGCGGAAGCGAGTGGTCGCAGGCCTAGAGGTAGACCGAAGTTTGGGTGGACGGATGGTGTGAAGCAGGCGTTAGGAAGGAGAGACATGAATGTGGAAGTAGAGAGAGAGCGTGCAATGAAGCTGCTCTGATGTGCTTTTCCGCCCTTGGCATCCCGCTGTCGGGATGGTCGTTGGTGGTGGGGGCCCGGCCATTATGACGCGGCTGGGGTTAGCCAGTGAAAACTGTCGTGCCCCGCTGCTGACAACGGATCCTCGGACTGCACTCGTGACCCGGAGTGTATGTTGCGGGGTTACCGGCCGGACCCTTTAGCACATAAGAGCTAAGTTGTTTGAGTGTGAGTGTATGAGGGCGTGAGGTGCGCCTTGCCGTCAGCCACCCCTCTTTCTGGGGGACGCAGCCTAGTGTCTGTATCTGCATCTGTATATTTGATTTGTACAAGCATAACGATTTTTTAACGGACGTTCTGTGATTTTCTTTTACATGTATAATATAAAAGAAATTGTTTTTTCCTTGATGTATGTACAGACTTGCAGCCGTTTCCAACTAATTGGGAGGGTGGTTAAGGTAGGCTGACTTACCGGGCTCGAACTCGCAACATGTAGCACCAGAGTCTGGCACTGCAGTCGGTCACTCTAACCACTCGGCCACGGCGATATTTGACAAAGAATGCAGATGTTAACTATGGCTTTTCCTCAAAGCTTAGTGACAAAGTTTCTGCGATACTGCCGATGGCCATGACCTTCAAAACCATTTGTAGGCAGCACACGCAAACGCTGACATCCTCAGACCTATCTTGTGATGCGGCGGGGGGAATAAGAAGAGAAGTCGATCCCTGGTGTTGTCCCTGATCCGAGAGTTCATTTCCCGGAGGGGGTGTACGGGCTCCTTGCCGGATACTTTGGTGCTATAGGGCTAGGACTTGGTATTGTGTGTGAATGTGGGGTGAATAGTGCGAGGGGCGTCTTGCCGTCGCTCATCTCACTTCAACGGGGAAGCGGCCCTGTGTATTTGTACGATGTGTATGTAAGTATGTACATACAAACAGGGGAAAACCACTCTATTTAAATATACCTACAAAAACACTCGCCATCTCACTACAGTGACTTCTGTAGTCACTGCTTCAAATCGAGATGTTTATTTCACTGGTTGTATTTCGTAACGAATTAATCTGACGAATTGCCAGTCACAGTCGGTGTTCCTCACGGATCAGTCTTTGGCCCCTCCTTTTTAATGTTTTGTTTCAATTGTATGTAATCATTTGAACGATGACGCTGTCTTTATGCTCGACTCGACAACTGTGACCGATAGACGTTGTTCATACTCAGGATTTTTTATGGGGTATTTTAACAGTGAACAGGTAACAGACTCATTGATTTGGACAGTAACATCAAATTGAAGCTTGTTACTCATTGACATGACCCTTTATTACCTCAAATTTTGTTCATAAGCAATGTTATAAAATTAAGTCTAAAATTAAGTATCTATGTATGATTATAGTCGACAAGTTCATATTTGGGCTGCACATTGATCAGGTCAATAAAAAGTGAAATAAAGTATTAGGGATTTAATATATTTTGTCAAACTATCCCACTCCGTTGTCCTGTAGTTGTTATAATAACTCATGCGTACTCTTTTCTCATAGTCTTTATTTCCTGCTCGCGTTATCCTCGACGAAATTCCTTCTGCCATCTTTCGAGTTAAAATTGACGAAAGTCTTGTAACTATTACTAGCCCTCTCCATCATGGTGCCGTATTAATACGAGCCATCTCCATCATGGTACCGTACTGATACGAGCCCTCTCCACCATGGGACCGTATTGATACGAGCCCTTTTCATCATGGGACCGTATTTATACGAGCTCTTTTCATCATGGGACCGTATTATTACGAGCCCTCTCCATCATGGGACCGTAATAATACGAGCCCTCTTCATCATGATACCGCATTAATATGAGCCCTATCCATCATGGGACCGTATTGATCCGAGCCCTCTCCATCATGGGACCGTAATGATACTAGCCCTCTCCATCACACGGACCGTATTGATAGGAGCCTTCTCCATCATGAGACCATAATGATACGAGCCCTCTCCAGCATGTGACCGTATTGATTCAAGCCCTCTCCCTCATCGGACCGTATTAATAACAGCCCTCTTCATCATGGGACGGTATTAACACGAGCCGTCTCCATCATGAGACCGTATTAATACGAGCCTCTCCATCATGGGACTGTATTGATACGAGCCCTCTCAATCATAGGACCGTATTAATACGAGTCTTCTCCATCATGGGACCGTATTGATACGAGCCCTCTTCATCTTGGGACCGTATTGATACTTGCCATCTCCATCAAGGGACCGTATTGATACGAGTCCTCTCTATCACCCGGACCATATTGATACGAGCTCTCTCTATCATGGAACCGCATTGATACGAGCCCTCTCCATCATGGGACCATATTGATACAGCCCTCTCGATCATGAGACGATGCTGATACGAGCCCTCTCCATCATGAGACCGTATTGATACGAGCCCTCTCCTTCATAGGACCGTATTGATACGAGCCCTCTCCATCATAGGACCGTATTGATACGAGCCTTCTCCATCATGGGACCGTATTGCTACAAGCCCTCTCCATCATGGGACCATATTGATACAGCCCTCAACATCATGAGACGGTGCTGATACGAGCCCTCTCCATCATGGGACCGTATTGATACGAGCCCTCTCCATCATGGAACCGTACTAATACGAGCCCTCTCCATCATGGGACCGTATTGATACAAGCCTTCTCCATTAAGGGACCGTATTGATACAAGCCCTCTCCATCATGGGATCGTATTGATACGAGTCTTCTCCATTATGGGACCGTATTGATACGAGCCCTCTCCATCATGGGACCGTATTGATACAAGCCTTCTTCATTAAGGGACCGTATTGATACAAGCCCTCTCTATCATGGGACCGTATTGATACAAGCCTTCTCCATTATGGGACCGTATTGATATAAGCCCTCTCCATCATGGGACCGTATTGATACAAGCTTTCTCCATTATGTGACCGTATTGATACGAGCCCTCTCCATCATGAGGCCGTATTAATAAGAGCTCTCTACAACATGAGACCGTATTGATACGAGCCCTCTCCATCATGGGACCGTATTAATAAGAGCCCTCTCCATCATGGGACCGTATTGATACGAGCCCTCTCCATCATGGCACCGTATTGATACGAGCCCTCTCCATCATGGGACCGTATTGATACGAACCCTTTCCATCATGGCACCGTATTGATACGAGCCCTCTCCATCATGGGACAGTATTGATACGAGCCCTCTCCATCATGGGACAGTATTGATACGAGCCCTCTCCATCATGGGACCGTATTGATACAAGCCCTCTCCATCTTGCAACGTGATGAGATCAATCTCTTTTGGACTTACATTTTTTTTTATGATCGCAATCCTGCTTTCTTACCAGTTATTTTGAGATAATCCTTCCGATAGAAATTTATCTTGCTAGAAATTCCGGAGAAAAAAGTCCATTTGTTAGAGTTAATGTTGAAATAATTTCACCGCGTGATACTCTAATTCTGAATAGAACTACATTATTGTCTGTTTATTATGACTGTGTAATGGCTTTGCTTCAAAAGCTGAATCTTAATGTGTATTTTTTTAGTTTTCAGTTCATTATATTTTGTTTGATAGCATTTGCTTGTTTTGATGTTTATTGGTCAATTTCATAGAAAACTTAACCTTTCTTGTCCCATCAAGCTGTCCCAAATTTTTTCTCAGATTTTTAGTTGCCACAAAATGTGCTCTGAAAGTTTTATCGTGTTGAATGAACCATTTTTGCCAACAGGAATGACCAATCATCAGTAACTAATCAAGTGTGTCATGTTACTTGTCTCGTATGTGATAGAAGTAAGCCACTGCCGATGTCTTAAAGGCTGTTGTTTAGCGATCAAATTCCAACGTCAACGGATAAAATGTCTCTGACGTCATATCGTCAAATTGAGACCATTTTGGCGTAGTCCACCAACACCTACAAAAGAACTTTGTGTCCCTACTCAGCATCCTTAGGGAATTAGTAGTGCAGAGATAGTGTTTTTATGTTAATATAATGGTAATAATTGATCATCAGTGCACAGGATCAACAATTTATCAGTGACTGTTGACATGCAATGCACAGCTGCCACACACAGAAGAAGTTATCAGTGACTGTCGACATGCAATGCACAGCTGCCACACACAGAAGAAGTTATCAGTGACTGTCGACATGCAATGCACAGCTGCCACACACAGAAGAAGATATCAGTGACTGTTGACATGCAATGCACAGCTGCCACACACAGAAGAAGTTATCAGTGACTGTCGATATGCAATGCACAGCTGCCACACACAGAAGAAGTTATCAGTGACTGTTGACATGCAATGCACAGCTGCCACACACAGAAGAAAATATCAGTGACTGTCGACATGCAATGCACAGCTGCCACACACAGAAGAAGTTATCAGTGACTGTCGACATGCAATGCACAGCTGCCACACACAGAAGAAGTTATCAGTGACTGTCGACATGCAATGCACAGCTGCCACTCACAGAAATGCGAAACACAGCGATTGTTGCCAATTGCTTGTTCAGAATAGGAAGAGCAGTTCAGTCCGTCCATCAACTGGTCTCATTAGTGTGAGGTGGTGGGATACAAATGGCTTCTGTCATCACTACCATGTGCCAGTGATTGCGCTCGCCTACCCACATACCTTCATTAGGGCTTCTTTCTGCCTGCGATCCGCCTCTGCTCCTTTTGCTGCTGTTGAGGGGCCTGGCACTGTCGATGCTGTCATCAAATGTCACTTGATCTGGATTGCTTTTGCTGAGATTCCTCATCGGCCTCATTCAGAGAGAAGAAATTGAATAATCAGTGATGACAAAAGGAGAAGCATCAAGTTCTATACACTAACGGCACTTTCCATCGGTAAAAGTTTAACCAGGAAAAAACAATAAGTTATATTAGGAAATATCACATGGATCTTGATCCAACCATATTATTGTCTAGGATCAGAAAATGTATCTAAAAATGTTCTCCGTGAAATATTTTGTTAATTGTGATATTAAATAGCTATGGAAGGAAATTCTTTTTTTTCATCTCCATTTGTTGTTAAAAAGATTTTTAATCCGGATTTTGTCTCAATTATGATCATTCTTTTCTAGTAAAAATTGATTCGAAAATTAAAGGCCGTCGATCAATATCTCTTCATTGAGGAAGTAACATTTTCCAATTCGTCTGCGGAGAAACAAAGATATGCAAAATTAAAATATAGACGAATCAAATTTTCTTGAATGCTGTCTTTGTACGAAACACTCTTAGGAAGTCCTTAGCGTGACGGCCAGCGTGATGGATCAGCGCGACGGGTCAGCGTGTTGTTCAGCGTGACGGCCAGTGAGACGGCCAGCGTGATGGATCAGCCCGACGGGTCAGCGTGTCGTTCAGCGTGACGGCCAGCGAGACGGCCAGCGTGATGGATCAGCGCGACGGGTCAGCGTGTTGTCTAGCGTGACGGCCAGCGTGATGGATCAGCGCGACGGGTCAGCGTGTTGTTCAGCGTGACGGCCAGCGAGACGGCCAGCGTGATGGATCAGCTCGACGGGTCAGCGTGTTGTTCAGCGTGACGGCCAGCGTGATGGATCACCATGACGGGTCA
This sequence comes from Gammarus roeselii, assembly GCA_016164225.1. Classification (NCBI taxonomy): domain Eukaryota; kingdom Metazoa; phylum Arthropoda; class Malacostraca; order Amphipoda; family Gammaridae; genus Gammarus; species Gammarus roeselii. The sequence continues at coordinate 5,471 of SDVV010028463.1, read as the reverse complement.
GCGTGTTGTCTAGCGTGACGGTCAACGTAACGGCCTGACGGTCAGCTTAACGGCGTGACGGTCAGCTTAACGGCGTGACGGTCAGCGAAACTGCCATCCTGACGGTCAACCTGACAGCCAGCGTGACGATGAGTGTGGCGGCCGACGGTCAGCGTGGCGGCCAACGTAGACGGCCGGTTCAGTTCGTTCAACGCGACGAGCTATGTGAGTTAAAACAGAACCTAACTTGATCATAATTAGTCTTGTCTGTGATATTCCTACGGCAATTTTACTTTTAAGTTGTGCCAATTCGACTTGTATTTGTTCAGAAATTATTAACTTTCAGACTATTTTCTTTTTCCCATGTTTCGAAATGTTAAATTTTTTTATTATCTCGATGCCTTTGTGTAATATGCATTTTTTAATCACAATATCACATTCTATTATAATATAAGTGCTAGATATAATAATTGTAGGCTTGTTCTGATTTACGAGCGCCTAATGTCCAACATCGTCTCGTATTTCGAAGCCAGATTAGTGAACAAAGAGCAGCAGATCAGTGACCTAACGTCGTCTATGGAGGAACTGAAGAAGCGGGTGGTCCTGCTGGAGGAAGCGGTGGATGACAACTAGGCCAATGAGTTGGAGGACACTCTTATGCCCTCTGGTGACATGCCCGAAGTGAGAGCAGACGAAGACTGCAATGCGCTCGCAAGGAAAATACTGTTTGAAAAGACCGGCGGCATCATTTCCGAGGAGGGGCATTAGTATGGCTCACAGGATCGACAAGAAACAGGATCGGGGCCATGACAAACGTAGTGCCATCTTTAAACTGTGTCGACGCGACGTCAAGAATAAGATCATGCCTGCTTGTGAAGAGAACAAACCTGATCAATTTTTTGTGAACAAATCTCTGTCGCCCACTCGCAACACCATCATGTACGTTCTCCGTAGTGCCAAGAAGAAATATCCCAATGTTTTCGGTAACTGTCGGTCTCAAGAGGGTAGTGTTAGTGTGTGGCTACCTAAGATCAGTTTTGCAGGTCACGGCAGTCAACAATACCGCAAGTTTACTGTCAACAACCGTCGAGCTCTTGATGAACTGCTCAGTAAACAGATTAGCGACACTTCTGCCTCTTTTGTAGACAACGGGCCATAATTCACAGCAGCTCTGCTCACCCAATGTTTGAATACTAGTCTTCATAGAGTCATATTTTTATAGCCTCTGTATCATTTGTCAATGTTTTCTACTGATTTATTTTCTTTCTTATGTTTATTAACAATAATGTAACACGGTAAAATGTTATCTTGCATCGATCGCGGGAACACGAGTTGTTCCTCGTTGTTGATATTACACCTCGCTAGCGGGGTGCATTACCATTTTAGTTTATTAGCTTTCAGGTAATTAGACAAAAAAAAATTCGTCCACTGTAAATGTATGAAAAATAAAGTAGATTAGCTAAAATTCGACAGATTGATGCAGACTTAAATCATTTGAATTAAATATATCCTCAACTAAATTATGACGATCAAAGTAATTATTATTACATAGATACATTTATTAAAATAAAATATACATCTAACGAAGATTTAGCAGTACTTCATTTCAATATACGATCTCTCTGTTTCAATTTCGACAGCGTACATACTCTCTTCTGCTCACTGAAGCATAAATTTGACATTATTTGCTTCACTGAAAGTTGGCTGACTGAGTCAACTAAATCTCTCTGTACCATCGGAAACTACCAGTCATTTCATTCCCTGATGATCAACGGCACGCGTGGTGGAGGAGTGCCTATTTATGCTCGTGACTGCTTCAAAGTTCTGAAGCTCTCGCATATTCCCGTGTCCCTACCTTCAATTGAATCTTTATTTCTCAAAATATGCTACGAATCCAAAAAACTAACTATAGGTACCATTTATAAGGGTACCTACCCTAAGCCAATTCTACTAGTTTTAATGAGTCTCTTCAAGATTTTGTTATGCAAACTGGCGATATCAATGAGAACGACGTTTTTTTGTGTGGGGATTTCAACTTCAATCTTCTCAACTCCAACAATGATGCCGGAACTTTATAATCTACCAACTGTTTGAATACTCTATCCCTTATTTCACTGATTACTAAGCCTACTCGAATATCTAAAAATTCAGCTACATGTTCACTAATTGACAACATATTCACAACTTCCCCGCATGAGTTCCTTTCTGAAAAATACAGTCAGATATTTCGGATCACCTGCTCGTCTTTTTAATAAAAAGGAAGTGCTTTAATAAAAAGTACCATGTTGGAAATCTTGGAAATAAATTCCTAAAGTACAGCAGTATTAACGAGGAGTCTATGAAATCAATGCAATTTAACTTGAGTAATCATAATTTTCAAGACATTAAGGATAACAGAAATCCTAACGATGCCATTAACCACCTCTCTGATATTCTATACTCAACTTACAATCATTGCTGTCCTATCAAAACAAAAACTATGTCTCAAAAATCTGAGCAGAAACCATGGATCACATCTGCTATTTTTTCAAATATTAAGGAAAGAGAAGCATATTATATATTATACATGCAAAATGAATACCCCGAACGAGAGATTAAAATGTTTAGTAATTATGTTACAAATCAGATAAGAGTATCTGAAAAACAATATTTCAAAGATAAATTGAACCACTTTAAAGATACCACAAAAACAACCTGGAATCTAATAAATCAAACTCTCCGCCCATCAGACTCAAATAAAAAGAGAGGCGCTATTAAAACTATTGTGCGCAATGACACCAGATACGAAGCGATGTTGATATTGTGAACGTTTTTAATGAGTTTTTGTTGGTATTGGTGAGTCAATTGCTGAATCTTGTAATGATAGCCCTTTTAATCCATTACATTACATGCAAGGTGATTAGCGTGATTCGTTTTTTCTCAAAGCCATAACACCACAAGATGTAGAGAATTCTATTATGTCTCTTAGGGACAAGAAGTGTGATGTAAACTCTATAATTTTTAAAGTTATGAAATCGTGTGTGATATTGTGTCTCCTGTTTTAGCATCAAGAATATATAAATCATTCGAATCCGGTATATTTCCTCAGTCTCTTAAAATTGCGAGAGTCAACCCAATTCCCAAAACTTGTGAAGCAGAGAATATCAATAATTATAGACCTATTTCAATATTGTCGATGTTTAGTAAAATATTAGAAAAAATAGCGTACAAGCAACTGTATAATTATTTAGAGCAACGAGACAGTCTTTATCGTGGTCAATACGGGTTTAGGAGCAAAAAATCAACAGTGCAAGCAATGTTAGACCAAATGAATTTTTGTATCAAAATTTAGATTCTGATCAAGTTGTACTATCCACATTTTTAGACTTTAGGAAGGCATTCGATAGCGTTGATCATAATATTTTACTATCCAAGTTACGCTTCTATGGAGTACGAGGACTAGCACTGGATTGGTTTCGCTCATTCCTCTTCAATAGACAACAATACACTGTAATAAATTACTGTAGATCAAATTACTCAATGTTAGTCATGGGGTCCCTCAAGGCTCAATCTTAGAGCCTTTATTGTTTCTAGTCTTTATAAATGATCTTCTAAATTCCTCAAATCTATTCAAATACATCCTATTGGGCTTAAAGTTAATTCAATTAAAACACAGTGCATTATTCTGGGATCCAAAGTAAACACACGGAGAGTTCCCGAAAATTTTGCTGTTGGCCGCAAAAATCCCTCTTGACAACAGAGTCAAAAGTCTGGGAGTGTGGGTGTGGCTTGATCCCAATGTGGCCTTTGGATATCATGGTGATAAGCTCTGCTCCAAACTGAATGGTACACATATGTTTCTCAGTCAAACAAAGAAACAACTCAACTTCAAGTCCAAACTCATCGTAATCAATGCTCTGATTTTTCACATTTAAACTACTGCTCCACAGTTTGTGGTAAGAACACGAAAACATTACTCTCAGACATTCAACGCAGCATAAACTTCACCGCAAAAGTAGCACACTATGGGAACTTTAGAAAGAGCGATCACGTGACACTAATTCTAAAGAAACTTGGTGGCTGAACATCCAAGAACGACTAGAACTGTGCAAAGCAGTACGAGTTTTTTGAAATTCAGAACAAGCTTTCCTGTTCCAACGGTGTTGTATTGACAACTCGAAAAGCGGCTCATCAACGATCAACACGGAATGAAAATAGCATTGACACAGAGTTCAGAAGAACAGAGATTGGGGCCAAAGCTTTCACGATTTCGGGTTCAAGAGCTTCAACAAGCTACCAGCTGACATTCAAAATTGCGCAACCGTATCTTCTTTCAAGCAGCAATGTACCACTCTATTGCTTGCTCGCAGACAGGGGCAGGCAGAGTTAAACAATCGATGACGATTAACGCAAAACTGGTAACGTAAAACTATATTTTCTAGCTCGCTCACAGCATCAACACTACCACCCTGTTAACAAAACACTAACATAACCTTACATACTATGTTTCTCTGATCTCTCTTTCTATTTGTATTTGTACAAATAGCAGCTGCCAATTCAATCGCGGCTGCATTGTTGCAGAATCTTGCAATATCACCTCAGCGTGCCCTGTCCCTATTGACTTGACTTCGCATCGTTCTGGCCCTAAAATAAATCATCTGTGCCTTTGAGGACAATTGTTTTATACGCGATGTAGATATATTCGTGTTTTTTCGTGCATGCGGTGTGTACTCTGTTACCGTACCACAAAAAATTCCACACTGGTTGGTGTATGAATGCATTTTTTCTTCGTTCACTATGCCAGTGGTTCTCTAACTCACAAAGATCCACCCATGTCGTCGCATTCTTTGCTATTCAATTGATTAGGCTGTGGGTCTGAATAAAGAATTCATACTGATTACTATGCAAAAGATATCAATGTCAAATATAAACATTTTATTTCATCAGGATATAACGCCCACATGGTTTGTGGACCTCCAACCTACCAGTAGTAGTAGTAACGACAAAACGGCCCAAAAATATGACGACAAAACGGCCCAAAAATATGACGACGAAACGGCCCAAAAATATAACGACGAAACGGCCCAAAAATATGACGACAAAACGGCCCAAAAATATGACGACGAAACGGCCCAAAAATATAACGACGAAACGGCCCAAAAATATGACGACGAAACGGCCCAAAAATATATCACCGAGAATCGCCCTGAAAAATAGGAGCGAGAATCGCCCTGGATAATTAATGACTCTATGTTTGTTATTCGTGAAGGATTTAATGAAGGAATTAGGATATATGTTAATTGTGTAGGAATTAGGATGGTTAGATATTTGAATCTTTCATCGAATGTATTGGTTAGGACGTTTGTTATTTGTTAGTGACTCGGACGCTGTTCTTCTCTGATACTGTAGTTATATATTAGTGACTCTATGTTTGTTATTTGTGAAGGATTTAATGAAGGAAAAAATAGGATATATGTTATTTATGAAGGAATTATGATATATGTTAATTGTGT
>SDVV010028462.1:0-11953 GCA_016164225.1 Gammarus roeselii | reverse complement strand
CTCGATATGACACGCAGCTACCAGTAAACTGATCATTAAAGAATTTATTCCCATCGTCTGGCAATGGGTTATCAATTTACTTTATTTACTTTATATTGCACATAAAACTTCAGTATCATGTACACTATGGGAATTACCGTAAACGAAAGTTCAATTGTCTCACCGGCTCTTATTATATGTAACAAATTATAAATTAGAATATTATAATTAATGATCAACAGACAACGTCTTTTTGAGGTAGGAATCAGGAATGCCTGGTGTTGGGAAATTAATAGTAAATGAGGTTGGGCAATCATGATTACACGGGATGGGGAACTCGCAAATACATGGGGTTGGGACAATGACGAATACATTGGGTTGGGAAAATCGTGAATATATGGGGTTAGGAAATCCTGAGAACATGGGGTTGGGAAACTAACATATTGCGTTAGCATATTGTGATCAACGTGCAGAGTATCATTATTCCTTGTGAATCGATTGCTACTTTCACCTCGAGAACATTTGTGCCTTTGGCTGTCAAGTGAATGTTTGCTAAAAGATCTTTATGAATTCTGATCGACTCATGAAGTGCAAGTTTGTTGTCGATATTGAGCCAGAAGACCACTCACGTGGTCTTCTATGGATACCATCACATGTTAATCATGTCGCAAAGCTTATACAACGTTGCACTGTCTCTCTTTGAGTTTTGGTGCATTTTTCCAGATTGAAAGACTGTAGTTGATGTGAGAAAATACTAAAGTGTGGACAATCAGTTATCTTGATTTGAAATCCCATCATGTTTTGCAAAGTTTAGCAACAAAAGTGTTCCGTTTAATTTGGAACACAGAGTAGTTACGTGATGTTTGAAAGTAAGATCGGAATTTTCCCATCCTGATTGTGAAATTCATTTTAACTGCTTTTCTTTTTGAGTTCGAGCGGAACAAGATGATTTTTTTTTCCGGAGTCGAGCTTGAGTCCATTTTTATCATACCAAGATTTTAAATTACTCACGGCTGTCTCAGCGTCTTCCTTCAACGCATCCAGACCTGACGTTTTACGGGACAGCGATATTTTGACATCATCGGTGTACATGACCATTTTCGCTTGATTTTTTGGTAATTTATAGCCAATGTTGTTTACAAAAACGAGGAACAACAATGAGCCATGAGTCGGACCTTGAGGGACCCAAAGGCAACTGTGGCCGGACTTAACACTGTGGCGTTATCAAGTTTAAGTGATTGTTGCCGATTTGTCACATAACTTCCAAGCCAAGTGGGGTCTATTCCTATGTTACGGAGCTTGCCAGAAAGAGTATTGTGACTTACACTGGAGAATGCTTTCGGTAAGTCTAGTAATACCAGACTTACTAGACTTACAAAGTTTTTACGTAGAACTTCAGTGATGCTCATAAGTGCGTCTTGTGTTGACAATTTACGCCGAAAAGCATATTGGCAGTTATTGAACAGCTTGTTTGATTAGAGGTAATCAATTAATTTGATAAATACCTTTTCTAGAAGAAGACTGATCGGTCTAAAGTTGGATGGTTCATTCATGTCCCCCGATTTATGAATTGCTTCTATGATTGCATGCTTCCAGATCTCCGGAAATGTTCCACTTGCTATAGAGGTGTTAATAACTGTACTGATATCAGGCAAGGTAACTATTAGGCTGTTTTTAAGATATGTAGGGCTAAACCATCTATTCCTGTAGAGTTTGTGTTCCTCAAGGCAACTACAGCTCGTTTTACTTCATGTTGCGATACTTGCTTTGGCTTCCATTTGACGATTGCTGTTTGGTCAGTCTCCATAATAAGCTTTCGGATTTCATGTCTCTGTCGCGTAGCTCTGTAATCCTTGATCGGCTACCTGGGTTACTTCTTCAAATACCTGTTTCCCAACTCCTGCGAAGTAATTGTTGAACTTTTCTGATGATGCCTGAGGATTCGGATAAGCAGGCGAGGTGATTTTTATCTTATAGGGAATAATTCTTTTCAGTGCATTCCAAGTTTCTTTATGATTGTTTCTGCACTGTTCAAGTTTCTCATGGTGACATGTAATATTAGCTCTTCTGACTTCTCGCTTGACTCTTCTATTTTATTTTCGAAATAATTCTAGAGCCAAGTGATGCTTTGTTTCGATCTGAATCTGTAATCCTTTTAGCCGGCATGCTTTTCATTGTTTAGTTTCGTTGGCGCCACATTGTTCAGACATGTGAGAAGATAGTCTGTGAGTATTTGGGCTTACTCTGTGACGTTATCTGTGCAATGTATCGGTTTTATAATCTTGACGATTGCCACTAGTTGTGCTCTGAAGTTGTCTGCGGTATAATTTATTTATGTACGACAGGTTATTTTGGATGGTTGTTTCTTCTCTTTTTTGATGTTAATGGTACAATTTATTTCATGGTGGTCCGAGAAGAAATTGGGCTCCACATTGGTGGTAACTATGAAAGACGGATTGTTACTTATGAGAAGATCTAGTACAGTTTGGGATCCGGGAGTAATTCTTGTTGCAATTTTTATGAGCTGATGCAGCCCGAGTCTGTCTAAAATCGGCCTCATATTGTTAGATTTCCATTACATTTGATCATCAATGAAATCTCCCAAAATCTACAGTCTTTCCTAAACTGATAGCTTCTCGAACTCTTTCTTCGATGTATTGAAAAGACTGTACGGTTGCTTTGGGTGGTCTGTAAAGTGAACCAACGACAAACGATATGTTTTTTCGTACCTGGATGTTTACCCGAAGGTCATCAACCTCATTACTGTCGTTAGGCATTGTTTGAGAAGAGGTATATTCTTCTCGCATATAAATCACGGCCCCACCTCCTTTTCTTTCTCTGTATTCTTTATAAACATTGAAACCTTCAATCTAGATGAAGCTATTGCTAATATCAGATTCCAGCCATGTTTCAGTCAAGCATAAAATGTCGATTGAGTCATCCTTCTCCATCATTTTTATGTGATCTATCTGTGTTCGTAATCTTTTAACGTTTAAATGTTTAATTAAGATATGATTTAGGTTATGATGGTTTATAGACATTGTTGCTGTGGGATGGTCGCTGCTCCCAGCTTGAACAGTTTGTGATTCCAGTCATTTGTCTCTACATTCAGGGCAGATGGTGTCACTTTGTGATCGCTGCAGAGGTATATCTTCATCAAATATGGTCGGATCATTGTCGTATTACAAGGGAGAGTACTTATTGAAACACGGCACATTTGTTTTCACATGCTTGTTTCGATTCGCTGCACTATTTTGTTGTTTGAATCGTGACTTCAGAGGATGGGTTGGTGCAAGATTTCTATAGTGGTCATATTTTTCGGCTACAAAATGGATTATTGAGCAGCCTCATCACCCTTAAGGTTGGTTGGATTGATAACCGTTTTTGTGTCGTGTCCGGCTTTGATTCATCTAAGATTGGGATTTGTGTTTTGAGTGCGTTGCCGAGAATTGCAGGGACTAGATCGCCAGAACTGCCATTGTAATATTTCTTTCCGAAATACTTTTCTATCTCGGGCAGAAATTTATCATTTAATTTTGGATAATCGGTGAAAGCTTCGTAATCTTCCATGTAATTGAAAAATTCCTCCATTGCTTTAATTTTTATCACCTCTGAAATAAATTCATCGTTAAGTCCTACTTGTTTCACTAAGGATCCTTTCACCGCGTGCATCATACAGTGTCCGTCTGCTAGGGTTCATGGTCACTTTAATCCTAAATCATTGAGAATGATGTCGGTGTTGGCGTTCCGGGGGAATTGTTGCAAGTTTTCCGTCACGTGCATTAGCATTAGTTCATTCGATATGCTGTTTTCTGCGTCAGCTACGCAACCCTGATTAGGATTTTCAATATGCTCTTCAGTAACACTCTTACTGACGTTGTCTAAGAATCTGGCAGCCAATGCGCGAGTAGCAATGTGTGTATGTTTGGGATATCCTTGCTTTCGGCTCTGTACTTTGTTATTGACGGTGGGTTTGAACATGGGAAGCCGGACAGAACCTGGAGAAATTAATTTAGATCTGCGTTTGAAGGAAGGCATGGGTGAGGATGACTGACCCGAGCTGGTGGAAGGAATGGGTAGAAGGGGGTAATATATGGAAAGGATTAGCGGAATAGGTAGAGTTGGAGTTAAGGCTGAGGTTAGAGAATGGTAGCGAAAATGGGAAATGAATTAGAGAAAGGAATGGGTGGAAGGGGTAATATATTGGAGGAAATAGCGGGATAGGTAGAGTGGGAGTTTGGGCTGAGGTGGTTAGAGAATGGTAGTGGAAGTGGGAGGTAGAGGAAGGATTGGGTGAAGTGGAGTAATACATGGGAGGGATTAAGGGGATGGGTAGAGTTGGAGTTTGGGTTGAGTTTAGGGAATGGCGGCGAAAGGGTGTGGGGCTGGGGCTGCTCTGCAAACATAATTAGACAGATTTGCATTTGTAGAGTAGAGTGGAGGAGAAGGGGGGGAGAAGAGAGGATAGCGATTGGTGTGGTGGAGTGGCTTGAGAGACGTGTGTTATGAATTGGAGGGCGCAGCACTGACATGGGAGATACGGAGGGGATGATACATGGGTGCCGATTGTTAGCTATTACTATGGGAAGAGGTGCCAGTTGGACTTAGTTTGTGAGGGGGGTGATGAGGAGGTGTTGATGGGACGTTGATGGTGTGATTGTGGTAAGATGGCGCTGCATGAGGGCTGTTTGTGCGGGGATGATTAGGAGTCACTGATTGGTAGTTTTTAGTTTGGGAGGGAGGTGAGGGCGTTACTACGGTGTGAGTTACCTTCGAGTACTTGTCCTTTCCTGACGTGTGATAGTGTGATAATACGATACGGTGGCCGTATAAAGGGGAGAAGCAGAGGATGAGAGGCCACTCGAGTAGCGATTTCTTGTTTATCATATTGTTATAGTAGTGGGGTGACAATACCTCAACCCAATGAGGAACGTAGCGTGCTACCGTGTTGAAAAATGTGATAATTCCACTTTTGTTTAAACTTGCATTCATAGGATGGAACATTCGGTCGTCGGGGGCTCCAGTGGATTATTCTCTTAGTTCACCTGTTGGATAACTCTGAGCTTCAAGTAGTAGCATAGACTCATAAAACAACGCCTCTCTTCTAATGTTTTTAGATTGAGATGTTCTGCTATGTACACCTTCGCATTTACGTTTTTAGCTATTATTGGAGTGGATATTTTTGTTACTTCTTCATTTTCGACGTAGTCCGTGAGCACTATAATATAATTTTTGAAAGGGTTTGCACTCTCAATGATTTTAGACATTTGCTTGAAAGGTTGGACTTGAGCACGTTGGGCATGAGAACATCCCCAATAAGTACTGTTCTAGGGATCTCAGTACTATCTCTTGACGAGAAACTGATACAGGATGCTTCCTTGGAGGCCGGTTTTATTTATAGGTATTTTTCGGTTGAGGTGAGTATTTGATTTGATTTGGGTCTCATTTCCAACGGAGCCTCAAATGAAGTGAGTAATGCTTGTGTGGTAGAGAGGAGGATTTGTGAATCAGTACTAGGTGGATGGGTATGGTTAGTGGGACTAGTTTCAGAGGGATGAGGGGCGGGAGATGGAGAAGTTGGCGGTGTTGGGGGGGTATATACGACCAGGTAAGGATGTACTTTCCTTTGAGACAGGATGGGCATCCTCGTGTCGAGTTTTGCATCCGTCAAAGTGTTTATGCTGTACAGTGGTTCATTGATTCTTTGACCTGCTGTTCCTGGTGTATAAAAAGGTTTTGCATGATATGCAGTCTCTATTATTATTGGCCCAAGTGCATTTTTCGCTTCTCTCCCCTGTCTCCCCTCAGCTTCTCATTTTAATTCTACACAATATGGGGGAGGCGAGATATTCTTGTAATTGGTATTGTGTGTGGTTATTGTAAGTAAACAAAACAAAGTTCTGAGAGCTTATGATCACAGGTGTGCGCTGAACCTGAATAAGCTCGGGCTATCACAAAAAAAAAAAAATTGCGACGATTCGGTCTTGAAGCCGGGGCGTTAGGATCTTGCTATCGTATCCACCGCGTGTCGTAGAAGGCGACTAAAAGAGCGCTCCGTTGCCGGGAGTAGAATCGTGCTACCGCAACCCCTGCGTGTTGTAAAATGCAACTAAAAGGGGCGGGGCAAAGGGGCTAGGAATTCCTTTCTCTGTAGAACCCTTCCTCAAAGACGGCAAGTTGAGCAGTGGGAGGAGAGGCTCACGCCTATCCGAACCCTAGTGTTAGGGTCGCTGAATGTGCGTGGCTGTAGTATAAATGAGGTAGAGGGGAGAGAGATTGGTGAGATGTTTGTGAGGAGAAAGTTTGATGTGTTGGCGCTGAGTGAGACGAAATTGAAAGGGTAGGACGAATGTGAGTTTGGTGTGGTAAGTGGAAGAAATTCTGGAGTGGAGGAAGGTGATATTGAGTGATCGCTTGGCTAGTAGGAGGTTTCCTCAAGATTGATGCGGGTGAAATGTAAGTTATGCGTAGAAAGATGGGCATTTGTGAGTGCTTACGGACCAGGCAGCGAGAGGAGTGAAGAGGAGAGGGAGCAATTCTGGACTGACCTGAGTTAGTGTAGCGGGAGTTTTGGGGGTCAATTTAATGTAGTTGTACTGGGTGACCTTAATGCGAGAGTTGGAGATGTAGTGGTGGAGAATGTGATAAAAATGTATGGCGTTCGCAGTAGAAATGACAGTGGAAAAAAACTGATCGGTCTGTGTATGGAGCAGGAGTTGGTGGTCGGGAACAGTTTGTTCAAGAAACGAGATATCCACATGTACTCATGGGTAAAGATGGCCCGTGGTGCAGTGGTGGACAGAGCACTGATGGATTTTGTGCTGATATCGAGGAGAGTGGGGGGGAGGCTGTTGGATGTGCGGGTGTTGAGAGAAGAGGGTGAAGGAGTGTCTGACCATCTGCTGGTTGAAGGTAGACCAAGAGTGGAGCAGAGGTTGAAGGGCAACAAACGAATGGGAGGAGGAAGAGAGGTAGTGAAAGTGAGTGAACTGAATATGAGAAGTGAGCCGAGGAGTTCCAGCAGGCGTTGATGGAAGAATATGACAACGTGAGAGGCCAGGACCTGGGAAATGTTTAGGAAGAATGGGAGACGTTAAGGGATGCGTTGCTGAGATGCGCGAAGACGGTCTGTAGTGCGTGCTCTGTGGGCGGCTGCAGAAGGAAAGGTTGCTAGTGGTGAAACGAGGAGTTCAAATTGCCTGTGGCACGGAAAAGAGGAGCGTTTGATGAGTGGTTGCAGTTGAAGTTGGTGGTGGCTTATGAAAGCTACAAAGAGAGGAGAAACGAGGTGAATCGGGCGGTGAGAAGAGCCAAAAGGGATGCTGATGCCAGGTGGGGCAGATGGTTATGCCAGAATTTTAAGAAGAACAAAAAGATGTTCTGAAACGAGGTGAAGATGAAGAGAAAGGGAGAGACCGGAAAGGGGGGAGTGGTGAAAGATGATAATGGCCAGTTGTTGTTGGAAAATGGTGATGTACGGAAGAGGTTGGCCGAGTATTTCGATGAGTCGTTGAATTTCGATGATGACAGAGGGGCTGACATTGTTGCTGTGAGTGGTGGTGTTCGGATGCCAGTTTTGGGGAAAGGCTTGGGGCGGATATTACCAGGGGAGAAGTGCAGGAGGCGGTGGGGGTGTTGAAAGCAGGGAAAGCTCCTGGCTTGGATGACGTTCAAACCAAGTGCCTGAAAAACGGTAGAGTAACGATTGTCGAATAGTTGGTGAGGTTACTGAACTTGTTTTTTTGGCAGGCGTGGTACCGGTTGAGTAGCGCAGTGCCTGCATTGCTCCGCTACATAAGGCCAATGGAGATAAAAATGAACGCTGTAACTCAAGAAGTATCAGTCTCTTTTGTGGGGTTGGTGAGTTGTACGTTAGAGTGAAGATCAAAAGGATTAGAGACTGTACGGAAGTGTTGCTTTAGGGGTGGTAGCGGGTGTGCTGATAAGATTTTCGCAGTGAGACAGGTCTGTGAGAAGTACCTTGCGTAGGGAACGAATGTGTTCTGGGCCTTCATGGTTCTGGAGAAGGCATACAACAGGATTGACAGGAAAGTGCTGTGGAGAGTGTTGCGTTTGTTTGGAGTAGGCGGAAATCTGTTGAAAGCGCTGTTGAGTTTCTATGTTGGCAGCCGAGTATGTGTCAGAGGGGGGAGCGAGGTGAGTGATTGGTTCATAGTGAAAGTGGACTGAGACGAGGCTGCGTGTTGTCTCCCTGGCTGTTCAACCTCTATATTGATGGAGTGGTCATGGAGGTGAACGCGAGTGTGCTAGGTCGGGGCATAGAACTGTTGGAAGCGAATGGGCGGAGTTGGCAGTGGAGCCAGTTGCTATTTGCGGATGATAACGACCCTGGTTGCAGATTTAGAGGAGAAGCTATGTAGGCTGGTGTCTGAGTTTGGTAGAGTGTGTGAGAGGAGGAAGCTTCGAGTAAACGTGGGTAAAATTAAAGATCTGAGATGATCGAGGACTCGATGCGAGCAAAATTAGTGTCCCCCTAAATGGAGAGCTCATGGAGGAAGTTCAGTGTTTTAAGTATCTGGACTACCATGTGAAGATGACTGAACTAGTGGAAACTGAAGTGAAGGCGCTAGTGAAGGAGGGTTGTGAAGTGTTGGGTGCACTGTCGAGTGTATGCGCCCTTGACATCACGTTGTCGGGATGATCTTGGGAAGGGAGGGGGGCGACCAATATGACGCAGCGGGGGTAAAACAGTGAAAACTATCGGGCCCTGCTGCTGACAACGGATCCTCTGACCGCACTCGTGACCCAGAGTGTGTGTGGCGGGGTTACTGGCCGGACCCTTTAGCACATGAGGGCTAAGTTGTGTGAGTGTGAGCGTACGATGGTGTTAGGTGCGCCTTGCCGTCGGCCACCCCTCTTTCTGGGGGATGCGGCCTAGTGTCTGTATCTGTATCACAACATACGATAACATAGATTAGCACAATCTAACCTTTCTAGATATCTTTGAAAACCTAATGCTGATTTATAGTTATAATAATACCGTGATGTTAGCTTTCTGCTACACTCATTAGCAAAATATAACCGATGCTACACTTAGATAAAAGAAGATTTTCGATTCACACGATTGAGAAGGGTAAATAATATAATTATATTGAGAACGAATGATTTGTCATACCATGGAAGTAAAAATTCTGAAAGAATTACTCTCACTAACAGTTACCTTAACAGGAAATTGAGAGTTGCTCTTAAATTTATCAGGAAATTCAGAAATGCTCTTCAATTACCTATATGTTGCCCGGAGCCATGCATGTGTGCTAGTTAATGCGATGTAGGAAAGAATTATATAATCGTATCTTTTAGTGTATGAAGTACCTAATGTGTGATTTTCAACCCATAAGATAGACCGGCTTATACTGCGGTAGCTAAACAATTTATTTGAGGAATCGGAATGGTTCTTAATCCCAAAACATTATAACACATTGTGCTAGTAAAAAGTAAACAATCAAACTACAGGGTTATGAACAAAATATACGTGAGCGTGCTAACCCACTTAAACTCTGTCCTCATAAATCACAATTTATTCAATTAGATGGAATGAATCATATTTCAAAAAATTAGGATGCTTCGTATCAATACAAATGAATCATTAGAGGTATGAACTAAAAACAGGAGATCGTTACTTAAATGTTCGAGGACAAAAATGTGAGCGACAGGTTGGCCTATTGAAAATATATATTTACCCGCGGGTTTGAAATTAGTACCCTTGAATAATACGTACGTTTTTTCGCGGGTTAGAAACGGAATAGAAGCACTCACATTTGCATTGCGGGTTAGAAACACGCACCGCTAAGTTATGTTAGGTTGGGAAGGCAATGCTCTATCAATATACTTGTAACGTAGCCAGCAAAATCCAAAAGCCTGCTTGCCCTCACTAGTAGAAGGCCACCTCGCAGGTAGATGGCAGTACTGGTAGAAGGCCGCCTCGCTGGAAGATGGCAATACTTGTACAAGGCCGCCTCGCTGGAAGGTGGCAATGATAATATAAGGCCACCTCGCTAGTAGATGGCAGAACTGGTAGATATCCAGCTCGCTGATAGACGGCAATACTGGTAGAGGGCCGCCTAGTAAGTAGATGGCAATAATGGTTGAAGGTCGCCCCGCTGATAGATGCCAATAATGGTAGAAGGCCATTTCGCTGGTATATGGCAATACTGGTAGCAGGCCACCTCGATGGCAGTTGGCAATACGGGTAGTAGAACTCTTCACCGGTAGCTAGCAGTACTGGTAGATGGCAATACTGGTAGAAGGGCGCCCGGCTGGAAGATGGCAATACTGGTAGAAGGGCGCTTCGCTGGAAGATGGCAATACGGTAGAAGGGCGCCTCGCTAGTAGATGTCAACACTGGTAGTAGGCCTCCTCGCTGGTAGATGGCAATGCTGGTAGAAGGCCGTTTCGCCGGTAGATGTCAATGCTGGTAAAAGGCCGCCTCGTTGGTAGATAGCAATACTGGAAGAACGCCTCCTCGCTGGCTTGTTGGTAGATGGCAATACTGGTAGATGGCTGCTTTGCTAGAGATGTCAATGCTGGTAGGAGGCCGCCTCGCTGGTAGATGGTAATACTGTTAGAAGGCCGCCTCACTAGTAAATGACCTCACTGGTAGGTGGCAATACTGGTTGAAGATCGCCTCGCAGATAGATGGCAACACTCTTATAAGGCCGCCTCGCTGATAGATGGCTACGCTGGTAGAAGGCCGCCTCGATGGTAGAATGCTACACTGGTTTATGACCACCATGGTGGGAAGCCGTACTGGTAGCACTGATAGAAGGCAGTCTCGCTGGTAGATGGCAAGACTGGTAGAAGGTCACCTCGCTGGTAAATGGCAGTACTGACAGAAGGCCGCCTCCGTGGTAGGTAGATGGCAATACTAGTAGAAGGCTGCTTCGCTGGGAGATGGCAAGACTAGTGGAAGGCTGCCTCGCTAGTAGTTGGCAATACTGGTAGAAGGCCTTCCGCTTCAGTAGTGAGATGAATGAGCACTGAAAAGTGATGGAAGTAGAGAGAAACAGCAGCAGCTTATGAGTCTGAAGTGATGAGAGGCACGCCCATGACTACACATCAGTCGAAAATACACACAGCGCCGATGTTGTTCAGGTTCAGTTCTATCGCTTGTGTTAAAAGTTCCCTTCAAACAATTCCATTGGAGTAGGTTTCTGAAGCCGATAAATATACTAGTAGGCAATTAGAACTTTGCTACTGACACTGTTCTTACTCAATACTGTTTATGATGTATATTGCCTCGTCACAAATTGAAAGCTGGCGAGAAAACACGTATATATTCCACTGTCTTGCATATTACTTCAGATGTAACAACTAAAAGTACCATGAAAAATGTTATTGTGCTACTGGTTGCCTAACGACTTCCAATAATATGTCAATGGAGGCGACAGTATATTTAAAGTATTGAATTTCACCTAATGTTATTAACACTGCCCTGAAGGAGTCTGGCTGAGCGATTTAAAACCCCTGTCTTTGAAGGGGTCGCAGTATGCGGTGAGGGAATGAAGGGCAGCGTTAGGGAAGGGAGAGGCGGTTGAGGTTGGTAGGAGGCCGCCTCGCTGGTAGAACGTTACACTGGTGGATGACTGCTAAACATGAAGATAATTGTTTTTTGTCGACTCTTGTAGTCGGCAGCACTCTTTACTCCGTCTGGTCCCACTAACGTGTGGCAGGGTGGAGTGCAGGACAGCGTCTGGTCCCACTAACGTGTGGCACGGTGGAGTGCAGGACAGCGTCTGGTCCCACTAACGTGTGGCAGGGTGGAGTGCAGGACAGCGTCTGGTCCCACTAACGTGTGGCACGGTGGAGTGCAGGACTGCGTCTGGTCCCACTAACGTGTGGCACGGTGGAGTGCAGGACAGCGTCTGGTCCCACTAACGTGTGGCAGGGTGGAGTGCAGGACAGCGTCTGGTCCCACTAACGTGTGGCACGGTGGAGTGCAGGACAGCGTCTGGTC
>SDVV010028461.1:0-11953 GCA_016164225.1 Gammarus roeselii | reverse complement strand
TAAATATATAGTCGTTGTATCGAGTCATAAGACTCATTGGGGTTCGCCAGTATGAACATTGTTTCATATAAACCTACCCTTGTATTACTCAATACTAAAATATAGGAATGAAAAAAGATGCTTGTGTCTGTTCATATAATATAAAAATAAGTATGTTGCACCTCCTAAATATCCCCAATGCTAACCAGTACTGTTGCAACTTATTTCAGAAACTGCACTACAGGAAATAATTGTCAAGTCAGTTTGACGATCGGTAATTCTTAGCCAGTAATCCTTTCACTTAAATCTCATGTAGTTGTTACACTGGGGAAATTTGAAGCCATCTGTATCTGTATCTGTATTTGCCACTGTATCGGCATGTATGTTCGAGTAGATAGGTCTTCTACAGTTCGTCTTATTCCGAAATATTCATAAGTAACTATTTTCCTTCCCTCGCGGACTTCCATGCATTGTCACTCTATCAGATTGTTTTCCAGACTTACGCACGTGACGGCACAAGAAATATTATCGTTACACAAATAAAACATCTCCAGATCAATTGTGGGCTACTGTATCTAAAAAAACATCGCACACGCAACATGTACGCACATGTTGCGTACATGTACGCACCAGCACCACGGATTGCTGAAGGAGATTCGGGGTTCAGATTAGTATACAGACGAACAAATTATTCATAATGAATTACAATGAGAAGATGAAGCGATGTTGATGTGATCCAATGCTATAAAATGCTACTCTGTGTTTGTCAATTTGTTTGTGCACGTTGTGTTGATACAGTCGTTCCTCTTTCGGATTCAATTGGATGTATATTCAATTGCGAGGAAATAATTGTTAATATTCCCGTTTTTTTTTATATGTCTGATTTATTTGAAAAGTGTTCCATATTGGGGCGCTCCTATAATATAGTTTCTGATAACATTCCCAGATCTTTGCAGTCAAAATTCACTCAGTGTCATCCATTAACAACGAAGATGTTAGCATCAAATTTAACGAAAATAAAATAAACTGTTGTAGCTCTGAAAGAAAATACAGTTGGTACCTTCTACGCATGAATGAACTAGAACCAGTTCTTTGCTGCCCACGAGTCACTTGACATTAATTATACTTCTACCACGTAATTTTGTCGTTGTTCAAGCTGGAATCGATTTTCTTCAAGTGATATAGACTAGGCTGCTGTCCCTTCACATCTTCAATGAGAACCATCTCCTCTCAGATGATTAAATTTTTTCATTCTCGTTCTACGATGTCCGTGTGGTAATGACAAATGGATAGATTTTGTTAAGTTCACTAGCATATTCTAACTCCTCGTGCATAGGATATGAACTCATTATCCGCCAAGTCTCAACCTTTCCAGAATGCTATTGAGGCTGAATGAAGTGTTTTGATTGCCTGGGTCCAAGAAAGAGGCGACTCAACTTCCTCAACATCTTTCAGTATCTGGCCCAAACAACGTTGAGTCTTTGGGAAGAAATAAGATAGTGTAGCATTCTTTGAATGGGCAGATGATAAGCATATGTGTTTTCCAGCTTTCGAGACAGCATGTTGAGTAATGAAACTTGAAAACGCAGTAAAATAACGCCGCTACAGACTGCCAGGGGAGATGTGATGGGAAGCAGAGGCTGGAAGGCGAATGCAGCTCCCCCACGACTACAGGACTCACATTACCTCAATTGACTAATTATAGTTTATAAGAAGCACTAAAATATATAGATAATGCTTTTTCAAATATAGGCTTATAGAACGGTTTCATGAAACAAACTCAATTCATGCGGTTTATGTTGTTCAGGTCAGTGAAAAAACATTTGTCCCCCTGTATCTGATTCTCGAATATACGGAATAAATATTGTTCGAAATCGGAGGAGATTATATGTGAATTTTGTTCTATTGTTAAAGGTTTGATGACCTCTCTTAGGAAGCCGTTATGAATCTTAAAGCCTGCATTTTGATTCTCGATACGTGGGAAAATCAGATTAATTTCACAGGTAATATTCTAATGTCCTATCAACACGGGTAGATTAAATTAACACACTTATATAGCCAGATACAACCACCGCTGAAGCAGCAGGTTAAGTAACTATAAAGTTGGAGTCTACTATGATGGAAATAACTTCAGAATTTCAGCAGTCACGGACTTGTGTTTGTCAGTTGCTGTCGTACAGCAGAGGAAAGGAGGACTACTCAAAATTTGCGAACTTCACAAACAAATTCAATTGCTAAAAATGTAGGAACAGTGGTTCAGGCTCAACTTTATGGGGCGGTGAAATACCATGCTGTAGCTCAATGTTTCATTATGTCAAGATTCTCATCATTATATTTATTTAAAGTGAGCACGAATGTGAGAGATTTGTTAGTGTTTAGTGCAATCCTTGCAGTTCTACTCAAGTACTTTTTACTACTTTTATTCGGCAGATAATTTTTCATTAGATAGGTGGAAAGGTATTCCAGGAACGCGTGAGACACGCAATACAAGGTAACAGCGGTACTGGAATATTAGTGGTGTTTGCAGGGTGAGAAAATAGCTTGCGTCGAGAAACAGCACAAAGCTCGGTGGTATTTTTTTGTCTCATGCGATCACATTCGAATCCCATAGACATGTTTGTTTCTCATCAAAAGACTCTCATTTTAGCTCAATTGACTTTGACATTTAGAAACTACAGGAATATTCGATGATAAGGAATATAATAATTTTGGAAATCATCTCTACAGTTGTTTTTGCATGCCCACCTTGATCAGTACGGCATGAGAATTCATTTACATGTTTTGATAGAGAATTTAACAAAATCAGTTCGTTAGGTACAAAAAAATGTCAAACAATTCCGCCTTTCCTTTAGATCTGAAATTCGAAAGAACCATCCCATATTTCTTAAGTGAAAGAGTTGTGTGAGATTTGAGCCTGAAGATTACTGACTCGGAATATCCGGTCGCCAAACTGACTTGAGAATAATTATTCCATGAAGTCGAGATTATGAATAATTTGGAACTGTACTGTTTCCCATTGTAGATAGTTCAAAGAGAAAAATCAATCAGTTGACACACTTCACTTTTGTCGCAACTTTATGTTGTCGACAACTTTATAATATTTTTTGGAGACACATGACTCTGATGACTAAATAGTTGGCACAACAAGTCGCGGTCGTATAACAAGAAAAATTCCAATTAACAGATCATATGGATTTGAATAGTTCGTTTAATAATTGAACAAAAACGCATCCACCCGAACACTTTCCCAAATACTGGGCTAGACAGCTAAGTATATCCTGAATATTATGAAATCTTTTGTCATGCTTGCTGGAGGGCTTAAACTATTTTTTTTGTCATGCGTTTAAATGCTCGCATTCAAAGCCACAAATAGCGAGTTCTGCTATTGCCCCTTCTGATGTGGCGACCCAGCCACCCAACATACAAATCCATCCGAGAGAAAAACCATTAATTATGACGTCTACATTGATAATGTACTAGCATTATCTAGGTTTTAAATAAATTCCCGCAGCATGGCTATTTCTGTAGCAAAAGCATTTGATTCACTCACACATGACTGCATTCGCGAACGAACTCTTCTCGAATGGGCACGAATCATGTCCTTCAGTTTTTGAGGTTTACAAGCGTCCCAAACCCAACATTTTCAAAGTGAAACAGCCTGCGCTAGCATTTCATGTACAGTAGCGAAATAAAATTCGCTTCTGGTTAGTCTATAAACGAAGAAGCAAACTAGACTTTTCCTACGTGGAATTTAACTTTGTATGGAAATTTCTTATGGTATTATACCCGTTCAAACCTTCTTTATGGATAATATCAATTAAATTTCTAATGAGTTCAAATGTCGAGAGGAAAATGATCATTTAAGATTTCAGTAAATATTTAATCAGAAACGAATTTTCTTTCGCTTCTGTACGTATTGTTGGTAAATCCACTGCTATTTCTGGCCAAAACAACTCGGATGAGTGTTCGATGTCAAACGTTTCCTGAATCAGTCCCAACATTACTGATTCTGTGGCTTCTAGTTCGTCTCATGACACACTCGTCTCTTCTTTATTTTATGTACCCACTAAAATTATTCTACAGTTATTAATGAAATTAAAAATGAATGCAGTTACCCTAAACCGTTCAGTGTTAAACATAATACGTTCCAGAAAATCATGCATTATTTGTGAACAACAAATATTTAACGTAACTTGTCCTACAATTTCAATATTCAACAAATCAGCTCCAGGCTGCACTTCATTTGGCTGAGTATGATGCATCTCTCTTAAAAAGCCACCACGTTGCTCTGAAGCCAAAGAGAGATGTACCTCTCTTAGAAAGCCACGTTGCCCTGAAGCCAAAGAGAGGAACTAAGAAACGCCTTTGCGTTCATTCCTCGGGTAAACAAAGGTGCTTGATTGGTGATGCTTTTTAAAGACAGTTCTCAGTGCTGTGAGTTCAAGTTCTCGAATATTTTCGACTATCTGTCTATCGTATAGCTTGGAGAGTGTTGAGGTCTTCAACCAGGTGAATACAATCAGGCTATTTAACCACATGAAAGTATCAAACAGCTCTCCACTTTTCATTACCGAAGGAAATATTCACCTGTCCCGTATTCTGAAATAAGCAACCAGATTTCTGCAGCAACTGTTCTTCCTTCCACACTATTTTTCTTATTATTTCTTCATGCTTTTTAAACTTATTTTCTCTGTTTTTTTTTCTTCAAAACTAAGTGAGATGTCCGATCACAGATGCCCAATATTAGCATCCAACAAACTTTCTTGTTGAATCTACTGCTAATATTTTGATATCATCACGCAGTGTCTGGTGTGCGTCGCGGAGTATTCGGGCTAACGGAGACAAGCGGCGAGACTGTTGAATGCGGCCAGGGGACAATTTGCTGACCATTTAATACGTGAACTAGAAGAATCAGGAAAAAAAATTGTATAGTTTTGGAATATTACAATAACGACCTGTGAATCATGCTTTTTTGTTTAAAGCAACATACTGTTATTTGAACATTTGTTAGCTGTCAGAAGTGAATCACTCGTAAATTGTTGTTTGAATCAAATAGCATGGTGTTCGTTGAAATTATTTAACTGTAATATTGACGACTGAGAAGAAAGGTTTTTATAGTAAATATCATGATATCTAATGAAATTGTTCAAGTAACATTGGAAATAAACGCAACATCAAATAAAAATGCTATTTTAAACAAATACCTCGTTCTCTCTGGGTAGCGTTCAATAGACACTTGATAAAAGACTCATGGAGAGAAAACTATTGTAAAAAAAAAATGCAATCCGGTTGGTTCTTTTAACTAATTATGGTCCACGGTGGCTTGAGTGGACGACGGAAATGCATGTGTTCAAGTACTGACAAGCACGTCACGCTCCAGTACGCGAGGTGAAAATGACACTTTCGTCCATCTAACCCTACGTTGCAGTTGCTGAAAAAAGTGGCTGTAAGTCTAAATATTGAAAAACACAAATACTTAAAATTTGTTTGTCCAACTTATTAAAACTATTCAGGTTAGATGGATGCAGCCATCTAAGAAACGTTAAACTCATTATTTGTTGTTCAAATTATACCTTTATCTGCTACCTAGCGGATATTTTTGTGCTATTTGAAATAATGTTCTTGACAGTTCCGATGCCTTATCAGGATTATTCACGTCTCGTTATTTTTCTAGAGTGGTCTTTCTGGCGAGGATGTTCGTGAACACTTTTTACTGCATCTTGAATAGTAGTGCCTTTTAAATGCGATAGATTAAACAATAATGGCGGATAATAAGCGAATTTAGATATTTCAGTCAACTCTGGTTTGAATTCAGTTTAATGTAAGAAATTTGGACATGGCTTTCTCCAAGCGTAGCCGTAAAAATTGTTTTCATATTAGATTAGTTGAAGATTAAATTATTACAGGGATTTAATTAAATGATTGCATTGAATCCAACGCTATTGTAGGAAGTGTTTTTTAATGGGTTCTCGGTTAGTCCAAGTTTAGATTGAAAATGTTTATTTACATTTATTTTACAGCGCATGTTCATGTTGAATGCAGAATCTCAACTACGTTATATCCAATTTGATGGCGTCATGGTTCGTTTAGAACCCTTGCATGTTTTCAAATAGGATGGTAGAGGAGCTGTTGTACTTGAGCGCAAAACTGTGTGAAACTTTTCCGGTGTTTAATTTTATACCAATGTGTAATGCATATACACATATTGTCTTGATCAGCTGATTTCTTCTTCCATCTATGTTTACTTAGGAAATGTAATTTTTTTGCCTGAAAATGGGCCATCTCCCTTGAGAAGGGTTGACCTCCACTTGCAATTGCCATTCTCGTCTTGCAAACTTATGGTTACAAGTCACTATAGATTATAGTGATTAATGAAGGCACTGCTTTAAAGAACGCCTGGCCCAGTGTGTTATCGGTCCTATTTACAAACAAGTCAGATCATTTAAATTGGGTAATCAATTAAGAAGGTTCGAAACTGAATCATTTCATGGCATTCTACCTCTTCAGTCTTGTAGTGGCAGCCGTGAGGTGTGGTAGTGGCTCTGCTCGATATAAATAGAGGAGGTCACTTCCATTTGCTATGTTAAATATTATGCATGGCAAACTTTAAATCGGCCTTCCTAGGAAGGACATTCTAAAAATATGAATAATCGCACCAGTGCAAACGAAGTGTGTGTGCCGTATCAACAACACAGTGTTTGTGATAGACCCATCGTCATCAAGGTCAGAAATCAGCTGAGTGCCTCTCCACTACCCTCCACAGCCTTGAAGCAAGGTGACCGCAAAGATCCTGCCTACCTTATTAAGCCCTCATGCTACTAAGCCCACATTCCAAGCCTCACTCCTCCTTCACTGCATTAACAGTCGCAGTAAATACACATTCCACTCCTAAATCACACTTCTTCCGGTCATCGTGTTGCCAGCCCAAAGATACAGACACTTCTGTTTATCGTGTTGCCTGCTAAAGGATACAGACATTTCTGTTTATCGTGTTGCCAGCTAAAGGATACAGACACTTCTGTTAATCGTGTTGCCAGAGCAATGATACAGACACTTCTGTTTAGCATATTGCCAGCTAAAGGATACAGACACCCAGGATACAGACACCTATGTTTATTGTGATGCCAGCCCAAGGATACAGACACTTCTGTTTATCGTGTTACCAGCCCAAGGATACAAACGCTTCTGTTTATAGTGTCGCAAGCTAAAAAATACAAACACTTCTGTTTATCGTGATGTCAGCACAAGGACACAGACACTTCTGTTTATCGTGATGTCAGCCCAAGGACACAGACACTTCTGTTTATCGTGTTATCAGCCCAAGAATGCAGACACTACCGTTTTTCGTGTTGCCATACCAATGATACCGACACTTTTGTTTATCGTGTTACCGGCTCATGGATACAATCACTTTTGTGTATCGAGTTGCCAGCCCGAGGATACAGGCACTTCTGTTTATCGTGTTCCTAACCCAAGGATACAGACACTTCAGTTTTTTATGTTGTCAACCCGAGGATACAGACACTTCTGTGTATCGTGTTGCCAACCCAAGGATACAGACACTTCTGTTTGGCGTGTTACCAGCCCATGGATACCAGCCCAAGAATACAAACTTATCTTGTTATCTTGCCAGCCCAAGGATACAGACACTTTTCTTTATCGTGTCGAAAGCCTAAGGGGACAGACACCTCTGTTTATCTCGCCCTGCCTCGCCCCATGAGAGCAGCGTCTCCTGCCCTCTCCCTCTTGATATCGAACCGCTTCTACGGGACTCCTCGACTTGACTCCGGACATCGTACCGCTGCTACGGGACCTCGCACCGCTGTTACGGACATCGTACCTCTACTGCGGGACATCGCAACAACAAAATAACCGTTAATGGTTACAATAGCCGTCATTGCATAGTTGGTCATGATAACCTATTTCAACACTGTAAAAACAAGTGTATTAATTTATGATATATTGGTTTGATTTAGATTTATATTTTTATAATAGCTGTGCCCATACTACCTGTCTGTTTCTTAGCAGTTATTTACCAGTACACTGACTTCTAACATCTCAAATGCAACTGGTTGTTGTCATCGCACAATTATATTTGAAAACATAGTTCCGCACTGTTAGGATGCTTCTATTAGAATGGCACAATGTTAGGATATAGCTACTGTACGTTTATCTTTTATTTTAGCGGTGCGTGTGTACCTGCCTGTCTTTATCAGTATTTTAATGTGTTATTGGTATTCAAATAATCAGTATTTTTAAATGAAACCGGTTCGCAGTAACAAAATCGGAGGGAATTTGGAGTAGGCAGTACTATTGCACTAAGCTCTGGAACCATAAACCATGCAGCCACCATTTTATCAAGAAAGATCATGTTCATGTTATGTTGTCAGTTTACTTATTGGGGAATTTGTACCGAAAAATATTTCAAGTGAGATCAACACCCTAAAATTTATCCCGCAATAAGATGTAAGTTGCACTAACGCCCTTCCGTCAATTATCAAATCAAATCAAATGAAAACAATTAAAATTAAAATCAATTCAATGAACGGGAGCACTACTGCCAAAGTTCAACAACAAGAATATATAGAATTTTTGTATCTGTTATTACTCCAGTTCCATTAGAAAAAAAGTAACAACAGGTTATACAAAGTTATCTGATATTTGCATCAATCATAATCAAGTGGAAACTTCTGTGACTTATAAACTAGGAGCAACTGTAAAAGCTTTTCTCTCTCTAAGGCTGCCCTCGCGCTTCTCCCTCCTTCCCCGCGCATCTACAACCGTTGTCGGAGCCGATCGTCCCCTACACCTCAACCGTATTCTAAGATGTTACTGGTATTACGTTTTTCAACATTGTCAAATGTGGCCGGTTCTCTGTAATAAAACCACAAGTATCTTGTATCAGGTAGTATTATTGTATCGTACCACTTTAAATCTTGCAGCTTAGAATCGTGATACGATTTCATAACACCCCATTTACTGAATTCTAATTATTTTTTCGTCATCTTCTGATACTCCGCCGGTCATGTCTGGTACAGGATTGGTGCCCAGATTTATGATATTATTCCTTTATTGAGAAACAGATGAGAGCAACTACAAGTTAGTTTAGCTTTGCATTCAACCCAAATCCCGCAATAGGAAGTAACCTTGCGCTAACATAATTGTCACATCCCGCATCTAATTATAGTATTGTATTCATTTCTGCTGTCTACAAGATATCACAAGAAACAGAACTCAAGCTAACTGTCCATTTTCTCAACGGTAAATTCTATAACAGTCTGAGATGGTTCAGGCTAAGCTAAAATGTGGCATCTACCACACCTCGTACGCCTCCGAAATAATGGATTGCCAATGTTCTTCTGGCTCTGCCAGGACTTTGCGCAGCAGTCCCTCAAATGGGGAATGCAAGACATTGCGCTGTAAATTTTGTCAAGCGGCAGAGGAAACCAAACAACTGAAAGCAGAAATCAGTCACGCCTAAGGTGGTTTATCTGAAACAGATACAGTCTCATCCAATAGCTTATCCTTAAAAGAGACAGTCAACACGGATACCCAATTGATAGCTATGGAATTAAAATTGGAGAACGTGCTGAAACAATTTTACAAATTTAAAGATTTGATAAGCAGCGAATTAGCAGCAGTCAAGAAAAGTGTCGAGGTTATTCAAAATCAAGTGAAAAAACTCCACGTGCACCTAGACTCCGAATTCGACAAGAAGCTTTTGGCTCTAGTCGCTGTGACAAACGATCGTGTTAAGCCGATAGAAAACTCAGTCATAGATAGCGAGGCACTGTCTCAACTGTATTTAGTAAGAGTCAACCACGCCGTGACGATGCAAAACTCGTTGGAACACAATCTCACCACTTTCGACCCAATATATGTAACCGATTCTATGTATTGCCCGATTAAATGGACTCTCGGCATACAGAGGAAATTATTGTAATTGGTGATTACAATGTCACCTCCTTCAAATCAAATCAGCGAAAAGAGAAAATTCAACTGAAAATACTTGGCAAAGCTGATTTGAAAATTGACGAGGTCGAAGGCATAATCGCAAAGAAAAGGATACATCATCCAAGCGAATTATAATACAAGTCGGAGCTAAAGACGTGTCGCAGACGGAATCGACATGGAAGAGGTATGAAGTCATGCTAAACAACATCAAACCTTCACACGCGAACCTCCACGTCACTGGCATCCTGCCCCATCCGAATCATAGTAGATACAAGTTAAGCAAGATGATTTTACTTAACAATCGCCTAGCAACTTTCTGCAAAGCTCAGAAAATCTCTTTCTCGGATCATTGGGATACGATGATCGACCCAAAGTACTATAACTTCAATAGAATCACCAACAAGGCTCGCATTAACACGTATGGACTTGATACCATCGAAAATATCCTTAAAAACATCGGCGCTAGACTTGTCAACGAAAATAAGTCAAGAACGTAAACGATATCATACCACCAACTCCTCCAGCAGTGTCCGACGAAAAAACACAGCGAACTCCGTCTGTTTCAACACGAGATATACAACAAATACAAGTGCTCATCAAAACACCACCACAGGTCCTAGTAAAAAAGTTTTTGTCATCAATCCAGTCCGAGTTAGATGCAGTAGTCGCAGCTCCGCTAGTACAACCCTTGTAAACGAAAACGAAAGTCTTGGCTCCGACACAAGACCTCAGTGAAGATGCAAAATAAGTCAAGCAAATCAAGTCAATGTGACCAACGGTACTTTTAAATGTTACTACGTGAACGCTAGAAGACTCCGAGACAAAACCAAAGAATTAGGTATCCTTGCATTGAATGTAAGTATCGACATAATAGCAATCACAGAATTGTGGATGAAATTGAGCACCAGGCATTATTTAGGCGAATTTACTCTTCCCGGTTACTCACAATTTCACAAAGATAGACAAGACCGAGAGGACGGAGGAATGCTGTTTCTCGTGAATAACGCTAGTCAAATATTAGAAGTCACTATTCCAAACAACAGGCACGACATAGTATCAATCCAAATAGTCGGTAAACATATAAAATGTCAAATCACTCTCGTCTATCGCCCCCCTGGAAGCAAGGTTGCAGATGATATCGATCTTTACAACACCCTTGTCGATGTTTTCACAACACAACACAGTATTGTGTTTGGCGACTTCAATATCCCCGACATTGATTGGTAATCAGACGAAAGTACTGCCACCGGCCAACGTCTGATTGATTTTGCAGACGATAAGTTCATGACCCAAATGGTGAATACACCTACAAGAGGCAGCAACATTCTTGATCTCCTACATAGGGCAAGCGACTCTCATTTCACGAACGTAGAAGTCGGCGAACCACTCGGAACTAGTGACCGCAACTGTATCCGTTGTTTGATAGAGCTCGAGTTGAAAACATCAACAAACTGCAAAAAAGTCCCTAACTTCAGATTAGCTAATTTTGATGGCTTAAGAGAGTCAATGGTGTCAGCAAATATAACCCTCGGACAAGATGTCAATCAATCGCTTGACCATTTCTTGACTGCTCTTGAAAATATCGAACAAGAGCATATCCCGCGTATAAACAAGCGAATATCAGCCTATCAGTTCAAGTATTAGAGAGGAGAATTGCAGCGCCTTCATTCACGAAAGAAAGCAAATCATTCGATAAAGCAGAGACATCCACATGACGACGTAGCAAAAACTGAATACAAAATTAGCAGACGAGATCTAAAGAGGGTCCTGAAACGTGAGAAGAAAGATCCTGCAAATGAAATTGCTGCCTATGCCAAAACTAATCCGAAACAATTTTTTAGTTATATTTCGAGCGAAAAAAAAATCAAAATCTGTAATAGGTCCTCTCGAAAACGATGTTGGTGAACTAGAAACGGACGACACCAAGTTGAGTGTTCATCTAAATTAAAACTTTTGCTCTATATTTACGTTAGAGAATCAGGATATTCCTAATTCTGAGGATATCATAGCTGCAAAACGA
>SDVV010028460.1:0-11953 GCA_016164225.1 Gammarus roeselii | reverse complement strand
GTTACCTCTATCCGTCAATGTCATACAGAGATCTTATCTTGACTCACACTTTTCTCGAGGCATGCAGTAGGGTCTACCTTTAATCACTTGCCGCCATCGGTAGGAAAAGCGTTGATTCATTCGGACATGAAGTATGACGTACCTTTAATCACTTGCCGCCTTTGGTAAGAATAGCGTTTGTTTCATTTGGACATGCAGTAAGGTGGACCTTTAATCACTTGACTTACTGCGGACGGCTTATATAGATATATGTTAATAGGTCATATATGTTAATTTTATTTATATAGGGCAAAAAAGCTATGTAATTTGATTAAATCCATTCTTTTTTCCCCGTTGTATGCATATTTCATTTTCAGAGTTTTGTCAGGGCTCATCGTTAAGAATCAAATAGTAGGCGCAGTACGTTTCACATATTTTCAATCCATACATCTGTGGACAATGAGACAAGGTTAAGATTTTTTATATATATATTTTATGACATATAAACGGGGTTTATAGGAACATCAAACTATTTTAGGCATTTTCAGGATCGGTTGCAGTTCATTTCACGGGGTTTCAAATAAGTTCTTTTGGAGACAATTGAAAATTTTCAAGTTTTTAATTTTATGACATGGTTTCATGGGAATATTTACATACTATGAACATTTACAGGTTATAACCTGTTCATGTTTGACGTATTTTCATCATTCACTCGAGTACGCACGCCAAAGATGGTCTCACCCGGCTCACGCCTCTTACATGTTAAATCCATGTTTACATTGGTTTTATCAGCCAAGACACGTCTTTTCCTCTTTTTAGTGACGGTAGGTTTATTTCCAATGGATTTTTTGGGAATGTCCGAATGGTCATAGGCAAGAGTGGTGCAGGAGTCGAGATAGTAACGTTTTTTTCAAATTTTATGAGGTAATTGTTGATAGTGCGTGCAGTTTGAAACTGGCATGCTTGTTCGTGAATATTGCGTTTGGTCTCCAAGTGTGTGTAGGTTTTCTGGTTATGGATGACTCTGTGATGTTCATGTTTGATTTTTAGCTTGTGCCTGGTAATTGATAACCTTAGCAGCTGGTTTGTGCCCTCGGACTTGAGCAACATACTGTAACACTTTGGTTGTAAGCAGATGATTTCACTCAGGTAGTCATCAACTGTTTTGCTTTTAAGTAGTCCCAGCTGTCATTTTCTTGGATTCATCTTACAAGGGATGATTTTTCGGGTAGTTGGAGAAATCTATATATTTCACCTCAATGCAGGTCACGCCTTGGAACAAGATCAGCAACGAGTCTGTGTTCGAGTAGACGAGCGAAATGTTGTCACAGTAGCGTGGTTCCAGTGTGTGTGTCATAAAAGAAGCTGTAGACTCGTCACTCGTCAAATCGGTGTAGAATTTATCCTCTGTTTTTTTTTCTTCTGATCTATTGGGTTCTAGACTGATGCCCTTAGTACACATTCAAGATAAACAGATACCTTTGGGAGAAGTGTATGAAACACTTTCAGTCCTAACCGTGTAAACAAAACTTTGTCTTTAGTCTTCAGCGAGCTTTTTATCGACGCTAATTGTTTTATTATACCTGCACGTTTATGACATCGAATCTTTTCAGTTTTTTTCTTACAGGCGCCAACATTACCATTCACTACACTCCCGAAGATATACGAAATATACCTAATTATCCTAGCACTCAAACGTTTGAGACACGATTCCCTCTCTTCATGATTCATTTCCAACGATTTTGAAACGAAGTCAGATCTACAGTTTATCTTATTGTATAATTTTACACTTCTTAACGGTTTCCTTCAACTTTAGCAGGTTTTTCTTCACATGAGGTTTTCTTGATATCACTACCCATATTTTCAGTATTTTCCATTTCGGCTAAGGTTTGGGTCTCCTCCATACACATCGATTTAGCCATGTTCATCCATTCTTCATAAACTCTGCGTTTTGTTGCTAGAGATGAAGCCCTTTCTTTACTGCTCGCACGCAGTTGAGTACTGTATATCTCATTATTTGTGATACCCAGGTCCGGTTTATTATATTCTGTCAATACACCCGTTGCATCCTTAGATCTTTTATTTCCTCGTTCATTTCTAATATGATCATACGCATGATAATGGCATCGTTTGAGATGTTGCCAAAAGCCGAATGTGGATCTTGATTTGCTTAATTTTATCTCCGCAGTGCAAATAACACATATCCCCGTGTGTTCATTACTATTAAAATATTTCCATATCAAACTTGGCGACATCATTCTACACCGAAAGCGGACCGTTACCTGAATTAGTGCCGATATGAGTCCAATTTATACATACAGGATCGATAGCGTCACTGCGTTGGTACATGTAGTGGCACCATGTAGGCATTTACACACATTGGTGCGAAAAGGGTTACCATTCACTGCCAGATGCATTAATACCTAGGCAACCTAACCTAACCAACTTAACCAAGAATTTTGTATCATCGTTCGAGATTTCCTGCTTGCGTATGATACGTATTTATTGATTTATGATATATTCATATCAACCCCCCTCCACATAGCTCTATTACACGTTTTTTTAAATATCACACACACAATGTAGACGCGTACACACATTTTTATGCATATACAGGGTCGGTTAACATCTGTATTATTTTTCCATTAGAACAACATCCCTTGCTTTTGTTACAAGATGTTTTAATGTGGATCAGCTTCACGGCATGTAAGGTTGAAACAACTAGTCATCCTAACCTATCCTAACCTATTCTATCACAGAATTATGTATTATCGATCTTTTTTTCATGCTTTCATATGATGTTCAGTGTTTTTGGATTAATGCATATCAAATATCTCCACTTGACTCTACATATTGATCTAACCTTTTTAGTTTTGATACACACATCCAATTAGATATATCAAATTTCATCAATTCTTCATAGATAATTACATCGTAGTTTGAATGTTATAGCTATATGCATATGATTTTTTTTTTGATTTGACACAATTCTACAACTCTTTTACATATTATTCACACCCATCAAAAACCTAACCTAACCTAACTTATGTTCCCTTGAGTCCACAAATGTAATGTTTCTCCTCCTTAAACCATAATTATTCAAAACTTCTCCAATTCAAAGTCATTCTGATCTTCATCATTGAGAAATTTGTTGAATGCGTTCCAGATTTTCTTTGGTTCTTAGTTAAAATCCGTTTCCCACTACCTAAGCTTTATTACAGTCATGATTATTTTCCACTTGGATCATATCAATTTCGAGATTTGCTTTCTTATTTCCCTTGAACTTTGCTACATACGACTGTAACCCGTCGACATTAGTTACCCAAAGCCGACTTCATTTTTCTTTCATCCATTTATGAATGTTATCTCCCACTCTCTTGATTCTTGTTTTACCCATTCTGAGATAACTATTATTTTCAACACTTGTCAATAATTGTTCAATCCGACTCATATCATCTTCAGAGATTTCTTCTTCCAAAACACGTGAGCTATTTTTTGCCACGTGAACATTCAATCTGGTCTATTTGAGGATGAGCTTTCCTTCTTCACTTGCACTCAACGTAACACTGACTCCAATCTCGGCATGCAGCTAGCTTTTATAATGCAACTGAAGGCTTTTTTGCATAACATTAGGCCTATCATCGCTCGCCTTGGTCATCATCTGTGTATGTATGTATGTATGTACGTGTATAGGGGTGTGTACGTATGTGCATGTGTATGTTCAAGCGTTTGTACGTGTATATGAAAAAAAAAAAAATTGAATACAATTTTAACATTCAAAAATTGAAAAACAAAACAAATTTTTTCGACGCTCGGACCTTTTTTTAGTAGCCAAGTTATCACCTCAATAGACGGACTTGACTTTGTCCGGGCGTCAAAAAAAAATGGAATTTTATTGCATTTTTGAATTTTAAAATTGTATTGAATTTTAAATTTTGTTATCTTTTTTTTAACTCATGTACACGTGCATACGCTTAGACATACACATGCACATACGTACACAGCCCCTATATACGTACATACATACATACACAAATGAAGACCAAGGCGAGCGATGATAGGCCTAATGTTTAGCAAAAAAACTGCAATCGCGATATAAAAGCTTGCTGCATGTCGGGATTGGAGTCAGTGATACGTTGAGTGAAAGTGAAGCAGGACAGCTCATATTCAAATAAACACGAATGAATGTTTGCGTGGCAAAAATTAGTTTCCGGGTTTTGGAAGAAGAAATCTCCGAAGATGATATGAGTCGGATCAAACATATAGTGACAAGTGTTGAAAATAATAGTTATCTCAGAATGGGTAAAACAAGAATCACATGAGTGGGAGATAACATTCATGTATAGATGAAAGAAAAATGAAGTCGGCTTTGGGTGAATAATGTCGACGGGTTACAGTCGTATGTAGCAAAGTTCAAGGGAAATAAGAAAGCAAATCTCGAAATTGATATGATCCAAGTGGCAAATCATCATGACTGTAATAAAGCTGAGGTAGTGGGAAACGGATTTTAACTAAGAACCAAAGAAAATCTGGAACGCATGCTACAAACTCCTCAATGATGAAGATCAGAATGACTTCGAATTGGAGAAGTTTCGAATAATTCGGGTTTAAGAAGAAGAAACATTACACTTGTGGACTCAAGGGAACGGAACAGCCTTCGGTATTCGCATAAAAAATATGCTGGAATATATGAAGGGTTTTGAGAGGAAACTGAAACATCATGATGATGGGTACGGTTGGATGTACGAACCATGCTGTTACAAATCAAAAGAAATGAGATAGACATTAGTGTCGAATCCAGCAAGATCTGTAATTAATACTAATAAATACTAAAATACTAAATCTTTAATCGATTGTTTATAATATCCTAAAACTCAAAGGTTAAGCGATGAATTGCAAAAGTCGTGACAGTCGGAGGTAACATCGCATTGTCGAACTCGGAAGAAGAAAATGTTCCACGCATTGCCATAAACCTATCTCGGGGTAAATGCTATATCTGTGTGACAGAATGGCAGAATATAAATCAGAGTTCGATCATATCTTGCTCAGTCAAGATTGTGATTTGGTTTTGGAAGGATGGGGTATGGCTTGAGAGCTTGTTTGTTCAAAAGTAACGGGGTGATAGGGGCTTGTAAACTTTGCCAGTAAGAAATAAAATCGAATACACACAAATGTACAAGTAGTGTATGGTGACATCTGAAACGAAGTCATCATAAAGAATATGAAAATTATAGGAAAGAAAAGGCAAATCAACTGTGCAAGTCGTCAAAAAATGAAATGCCACGAGCTATTGAAGGAAAATAAGAAAACATAGTGTGAGGCTTTGTGTCCGTTTGTATAATGATGGAAACGAATACGAATTACTTATAACATTCAATCCATCTAAGATTGAAAATCTGCCCTCTCTGCTAACTTATATGAGTCGAGAGTGACCACAAAGTGGAAAGAATTAGGTAAAAGTTTTATAAAGAACCGTGCGAAAGGGTTCATATGTATGTAACAATGACTGAATACCATACATAAGGTCAGGTTAGGTTAGGTTTGGTTAGGTATTTGATGGGTATGAATAACATGTATAAGTGATTTAGCATTGGGTCAAATCAGAATTTAGAATCAAATGGAAATAGCTATAACATTCAAACAACGATGTAATTACCTTCAAAATAATGAATGAAATTTGCTAGATCAAAATTGGAAGTGTGAATCAATCCTGCAAAGGATAGATCGGATATGAAATACTTGTAACAATCATACCAACTAAGATTAAAAATCTGTCATCCCTGCTAACTGATATGTGCCGATAGTGACCGTGATGTAGGAAGAATTAGGTGTAAGTTTTATAAAGAACCGTGTGGAGGGTTCATATGTATTTATTAATGACTGAATACCGTTCATAAGTTAGGTTAGGTTAAGTTTTTAATGGGTGTGAATAACATGTAAAAAAGTTGTAGAATTATGTAAAAAAAAAAATCATATGCAAATAGCTATAAGATTCAAACAACGATGTAATTATCTATGAAAAATGGATGAAATTTGCTGAATCAAATTGGATGTGTGTATCAAAACTACAAAGGTTAGATCAATGTGTAGAGTCAAGTGGAGATATTTGTTATGCATTAATCCTATAACACTGAAAAATCATATGCTAGAATTAAAAAAAATCGATGATACATAATTCTTTGATAGAATAGGTTAGGTTAGGTTTAGATGATCAGTTGTTTCAACCTAATATGTCGTGAAGCTGATCCACATTAAAATATCTTGTAACAAATGCAAGGGATGTTGTTCTAATGGAAAAATGCTAGAAATGTTTACCGACCCTGTATATGCATACAAATGTGTGTATATGTCTACATTGTGTGTTTGATGTTTAAAAAAAATACGTGTAATAGAGCTATGTGGAGGAGGGTTGATATGAATATATAATAAATCAATGAATACGTATCATACGTAAGCCGAAAATCTCGAACGATGACACAATTCTTGGTTAAGTTGGTTAGTATAGGTTGTCAAGGTATTAATGCAGTTGGCAGTGATTGGTAACACTTCTTGCACCAATGTGAGTAAATGCCTGCATAGTACCAATACAAGTGCCAACGCAGTGACGCTAACGATCCAGTATGAATAAATTTGACTCATATATGTACTCATTCAGTTAATGGTTCGCTTGCGGTGTAGAAGGATGTCGCCAAGTTTGATATGGAAATATTTTAATAGGAATGAACACATGGGGATATGTGTTATTTGCACTGCAGAGATAAAATTATGCAAATCAAGATCTACATTCGGGTTTTGGCAACATCTCAAACGATGCCTTTATCTTGCGTATGATCATATTAAAAATGAACGAAAAAAAGCTCTAAGGATGCAACGGGTGTATTGATGGAACATAAAAAAGCGGACCTGAGTATCAAAAATAATGAGATATACAGTACTCATCAGGGTGAGAGCAGTAAAAAAGTGCTTCACATCTAACAACAGAGCGCAGAGTGTATGAAGAATGGATGAACATAGCTAAATCGATATGGCGGGAGGAGACCCAAGCCTTAACCGAAATTAAAAATACTGAAAATATGGGTAGAGATATCAAGAAAACCTCATGTGAAGAAAAACCTGCTAAAGTTGAAGGAAACCGTTTTATCCAATGAGGTAATGGAAGGGTAACAAGTATAAAAAGTGTAAAATCATGCAAAAAACAAAAGTATATTTTTACTTTGTTTCAAAATTGTTGGAAATGAATCATGAAGAGAGGGAATTGTGTCTCAAACGTTTGAGTGCTAGGAGAATTAGGTATATTTCGGATATCTGCGGCAGTGTAGTGAATGGTAATGTTGGCGCCTGTAAGAAATAAACTGAAAAGATTCGATGTCATAAACGTGCATGTATAATAAAAAAATTAGCGTCGATAAAAAACTGGCTGAAGACTAAAAACAAAGTTTTGGTTACACGGTTAAGATTGAAAGTGTTGCATAAACTTCTCCCAAAGATATTCGTTCATCTAAAATGTGTACTAAGTGCATTAGTCTATAACCCGATAGATCAGAGAAAAAACAGATGATAGATCCTACACCGATATGACGAATCGACAGCTTCAGGGGAGAAATAATGCTTATCATAGATAAAGAATGATTCGAGTGGGTTTGATATCGCCGGTCAAGATAACACAAGAGATGGAGGTCGAAAATCATTACTTATGTTCCACCAAGCTGCTCACGTCGATTTTTGGAGTGAATAGTCGTGTTCTCGTATAAATGATAAACCCATGTAATTCTCTAATATACATAAATGTGTCAAAATCTAATATCAATAAAAATATATCATGTAAATGTATGTTATCAATATCCTAAATTTACCTCGAATGACTAGCATTGAAAATGCATAGATGCAACATGACATTCAACGAAGTTGCAATACTGTATGAGTAGCATTGAAATGCGGTAGATATTATTTCAGTTTAAAGATATAGCTGATAATTAGGCGGAAAATGCGGCAATCTCCACTGGCTGAATGCACGGTCTTCTCCAATTACCCCAAAATCATCCCATGTGCGATGATGAAATTGCAGATATGCAACATGACTTGCATTGAAATGCAATACAACGCCTCCTGCCTTGCATTAAAAAATGCGATAGATATTAGGCAAATTGAAACCGCACTCGGCTACCTAAGGTAACATAGATATATATCTCATCAGCTCCAAACAGAAGCTAAAGCAAAAGTCTACAGTCTCTTTCATGACAAACACACAGAAGCCACGCTACGGTGACAACGTTTCGCTCATCTACTCGGACACAGACACAACATTCACGCACAAGCATGTCAGCTTCAAACTGTACGGACTACTAAACATTACCTCAGAAATTTTGAAAACAAACGTTACTATCTCGACTCCTCTTGCCTATGGCCATCCGGACATTCCCAAAAAATCCATTGAAAATAACCCTACCGTCACTAAAAAGAGGAAAAGACGTGTCTTGGCTGAAAAAACTAATGTTAACATGGATTTAACATGTAAGAGGCGTGAGCCGGGTGAGACCGTCATTGGCGTATGTACTCAAGTGAATGATAAAAATACGTCAAACATGAACAGGTTATAACCTGTAAATGTTCATAGTATGTAAATATTTCTATGAAACCATGCCATAAAATTATAAACTTGAAAATGTTTGATTGTCCCCAGAAGAACGCATTTAAAACCACGTGAAATGAACTGCAACCGACCCTAAAAATGTTTAAAATAGTTTGATGTTCCTATGAACCCTGTGTCTATGTCATAAAATATACATAAACAAAATCTTAACCTTGTCGCATTGTCCACAGATGTATGGATTGGAAATATGTGAAACGTACTGCGCCTACTACTTGATTCTTAACGATGAGCCCTGACGAAACTCTGAAAATAAAATAAGCATACAACGGGGAAAAGGGAATGTATTTAATCAAATTATATAGCCGTTTTTGCCCTATATAAATGAAATTAACATATATGACCTATTAACATACATCTATATAAGCCGTCCAAAACCAAGCCGTAAGTAAGTCATTAAAGGTACACCTTACTGCATGTCCAAATGAAATAAACGCTATTCCTACCGAAGGCGGCAAGGGAATAAAGGTACACCATACTTCATGTCCGAACGAAATAAACGCTATTCCTACCGAAGGCGGCAATGGATTAAAAGTACACCATACTTAATGTCTGAATGAATCAACGCTTTTCTTACCGAATGCGGCAAGTGATTAAATGTAAACTGTACTGCATGCCCCTAGAGAAGTGTGAGTGAAGATAAAATCTCGTATGCCATTGACGGATAGAGGTCTCCCGGTCTAATAGTTGCGTCATCATCAATCTCCGAGGTGCCACGACTGATGAGTAACGTTGAATGCACAAGCAATCAAGTCTAATGGTTGCGTCGTCATCACTCTTCAAGGCGTCACGACTGATGAGTAACATTGAATGCACGAGCAATCAAGTCTAATGGTTGCGTCGTCATTACTCTCCGAGGTGTCACGACTGATGAGTAACATTGAATGCACGAGCAATCAAGTCTAATGGTTGCGTCGTCATCACTCTCCGAGGCGTCACGACTGATGAGTAACATTGAATGCACGAGCAATCAAGTCTAATGGTTGCGTCGTCATCACTCTCCGTGGTGTCACAACTGATGAGTAACATTGAATGCACGAGCAATCAAGTCTAATGGTTGCGTCGTCATCACTCTCCGTGGTGTCACGACTGATGAGTAACATTGAATGCACGAGCAATCAAGTCTAATGGTTACGTCGTCATCACTCTCCGTGGTGTCACGACTGATGAGTAACATTGAATGCACGAGCAATCGAGTCTAATGGTTGCGTCGTCATCACTCTCCGAGGCGTCACGACTGATCAGTAGTCTGACTTGTTGTGAACACTTTGAGGGACACTCTATAATTCGAGTGCCTTTCCTTGCTCAGTTCACGGCCGGGGCTGCGACAGGCAAGAGCTCGTCTGTGGCTCATCCTAAGTGGTCGCTAGTCCAATTTAAGAGACCTGAATTCCGATTTTTTTTTAAATCCAGTTTCTAATTTCAAAACAGATGAATGCCAAGAAGTCAAACACTGAAAGTTTGATCGATAACTCTTATTGAAGTAGCACTTTTTGAACCAGTACCGCCGTCGCTGTCTTTGAGGAACATCTCGTCAGAGTTTGATAATCGTTTCAAATGTAATTTGATGAAGACCTCTCGAAGTATTGCAGGAACGTGGATATTTCACACGTAATACGGTATTGCAGCAGACGTCTCTACGACTCAAAGGCCGAGAATGGGGGCTCCGTAGGCCTAAAGAGCAAGTAATACAAAATGTTACCGCCCCGGCGCCGTCTCCAACCAGTTCGAGGACTTTGAAGGGAGAAGAGAGTCTCCTTGAGTTCCATCTTAGTACCAATTACTTACCACTGGAAGAGCTCCCCTCTTCCTCCCCTCCCCCTCCCCCTACCCCTCCACGGAGGCACAATAGCCCTTAAGTTGGAGCAGCGATGATCGCGTTTTGTTTGGTTAGCTCTTGAGCGGCGGTGATACTTTCAGAAGGGGAGAGAGGAAAGGCCATCAGGGGACAGGGGAGGGGCCGTCAGGGGACAGGAGAGGCGCCGTCAGGGGACAGAGGCGCCGTCAGGGGACCGGGAAGTGGTTGTCAGGAAACGCAAAGGCCGACAGGGGACTGACGAAGGGCTGTCAGGGAACATAGGAGGTTCCGTCAGGGGACAAACAGTAGAGAGACCATGAGGAGACATTGGAGAGGCCGTCAAGGGACAGATGGGAGGTCGTCAGAAGACCGGACGGACCGTCAAGGAACAATAGAATAGCCGTTAGGGGTCAGAGGAAGGGCCACCAGGAGACAGGAGAGGGCCTCCAAGGGACAGACAGGGAAGGGCCATCAGGGAACAACAGAGGTGCGTCAGAAGATCGGAGAGAGCCATCAGGGTTCAGCGGAGAAGCCGTCAGGGGACAGGGGAAGAACCGGCATGGGACAGCGAAGGGGTAGTCAGGCGACAGGAGACGCACCGTCAGGGGAGGACCGAAGAGGATCCGTCAGAGAATAGGGGAGGGGCCGTCAGGGGAGAGGAGGGGGGCCGTCTGAGGCCAGGGGAGAGGCCGTCAGGAAACGAGAGGAGCCGCCAGGAGAGGAGCCATCAGCGGAAGGGCCGTTGCTGTAGTGGCAATTGACTTTTAGTCTGGTTCAATGGATGCTAACGTACACTATATTTATAGGTGTTTTGCATCACAGTTACTGTAGTAGAGTGAGATGCTGCCTTGCAACAAGACGCAAGTTGTTTTGAATTCAACGAAAAAGTCATGTGGACTACCTTCCTGCAGGAGGCAACATCCAAGTGTTGATGACTTGTGACGACGAGCTCACCACAAGTCATCAACACTTGCTGCCTTGTGACTTGCAGTCACGAGTTCAACACAAGTCATCAACACTTGCTGCCTTGTGACTTGCTGCCACGAGTTCAACACAAGCCATCAACACTTGCTGCCTTGTGACTTGCAGTCACGAGCTCACCACAAGTCATCAACACTTGCTGCCTTGTGACTTGCTGCCACGAGCTCAACACAAGTCATCAACACTTGCTGCCTTGTGACTTGCAACCACGGGCTCACCACAATTCATCAACACTTGCTACCTTGTGACTTGCAGCCACGAGCTCACCACAAGTCATCAACACTTGCTGCCTTGTGACTTGCTGCCACGAGCTCAACACAAGTCATCAACACCTGCTGCCCTGTGACTTGCAGCCACGGGCTCACCACAAGTCATCAACACTTGCTGCCTTGTGACTTGCTGCCACGAGCTCACCACAAGTCATCAACACTTGCTGCCTTGTGACTTGCTGCCACGGGCTCACCACAAGTCATCAACACTTGCTGCCTTGTGACTTGCAGCCACGGGCTCACCATAAGTCATCAACACTTGCTGCCTTGTGACTTGCT
>SDVV010028459.1:0-11954 GCA_016164225.1 Gammarus roeselii | reverse complement strand
ATAGCTACTGGAATCCAGTATATGCTGTAAATAAATAACTGTGGACCTTTATATTGCCACTGTAATCCAGTAGATGCTGTTTACCAATAAAGGTTCACACTCATTGGTTTACAGTATCTATTGGATTATATAAGCGTAATATAGTTCCATTGATTGAATGCAGAAGCGAAAGAGAATTCGTTAAAGAAACAAGTTGGGCGGAACATCGTCAATTATACCTTCCCGCCTTAGTTGTTGATTTACAAACGTCTCATATACCGTCCCTCAAGGAGTCCCAGGCTGGTTTCGTTTCAAAGTAACTCAGAGTCTTTAATATGGAAGCATTAAATTACGAGGCGTGTATCCTCTAATTCTTTAGCTTGCCTACTACAACTGGCGTCTTCCACAGCAGGACTGGAACCTTCCATAACTATGAATGATCCAGCAGTCTTTATTAGTCTTCTGATGTGTATTGATACCATCGATTGCTGGATACTGGTGTGTATTGATACCATCGATTGCTGGATACTCATGTGTATTGTTTCCATCGATGGCTGGATACTTATGTGTAATGATACCATCGATTGCTGAATACTGGTGTGTCATGATACCATCGATTGCTGGATATTCATTCTAAAATTAGTCGATGGAACATTCATTACGAACATTTAAGCATATGCCGCACAATTTCAAGATTAATTACACTGTGACCACCCCTCTGCCTGGCGCCCCTCTGCTTGGCGCCCATCTGTCTGGCACCCCTCTGCCTGGCGCCCCTCTGCCTGGCACCCCTCTGCCTAGCACCCCTCTGCCTGGCACCTCTCTGCCTGGCACCCCTCTGCCTGACACCCCTCTGCCTGGCACCCCTCTGCCTGGCATGCCCTCTGCCTGGCACCCCTCTGCCTGGCACCCCTCTGCCTGGCACCCCTCTGCCTGGCACCCCTCTGCCTGGCACCCTTCTGCCTAGCCCTCCTCTGCCTGGCACCCCTCTTCTTGGCACCCTTCTGTCTGGCACCCCTCTGCCTGGCACCCCTCTGCCTGGCACCCCTCTGCCTAGCCCCCCTCTGCCTGGCACCCCTCTGTCTGGCACCCTTCTGCTTGGCACCCATCTGTCTGGCACCCCTCTGACTGGAACTCCTCTACCCGACACCGCTTTGCCTGGCACCCCTCTGCGTGGCACCGCTCTGCCTAGCACCTGACGCACAGCAAGTGTTCATCACAGTCCTATTGTTCATCACATTGATGTTGCTCATCACCTTGATATTGTTCATCACCCTCTCTCTCTCCAACAATTACCGTCGCTCCTAAAAAGGAGTGCCACAATGAAGGCAAATAACCTCCCTAATGACACCTCGGAGGCTGCTCGCTCGAGGCCGTTGCCAAGGAGATCCTCACAAATGGAAGACATGTACGCCTCTCCCATTCAGGAATGAGGAAAACAAACTGCAACACGCGTTACTTCTTCTAGATGCTAGCCACCTAGACAGATTATTTATAAAATTTAGATAACAATTGGATGATAGCCGATAAATAACTCTAACTAGTATAGGTGAGTGGTGCTCAAGAACAGTTTAATTCTTTTGCAAGGCTCTATATAGCGAAGGCCTAAACGAGTTTTTAGAAGCTGGTCAGGAGTTTCAGAGAAGTGCAGTAGTTGCCACATGCAGTGTGGGAACATGCTAAAACTGTCCCTCTCAGACTACCATCAGCATTCACAACAAGGCCGGGCTTTCAGGGCTAATCCTATTCGACCATTTGGAGGACAGGAGATGGGCTCGCTGGGTTCCATTTCATCAAGAAAAGCCGGCCAGGGCTGGGAGTCTACCCCTTGAGCTTCGGTGATAACTTGGGATTATGTTTCGTAATGGAGCCAAGCTGAGCAGGAGGTAGAAGAATAGCAACGAAATGGCGCGGGATTACATATGGAAAGGTGATGCTATTGAGGGCAGGTAATAGAGAGAGGAAATGCCATTCAGAGGAGGTAATTAGTTAAGTGGAAGAGGGCAACAGGAGTGCTCTTTCCACTTTGGAGGCATTCAAATAGAAAAAGATTCACAGTAGGACCACGATGGGAGTTTGCAGTCTCAGTGTGACCACGCCATAGTGGGACCACGCCACAGTGGGACCACGCCACAGTGGGACCACGCCACAGTGGAACCACGTCGCAGTGGAAAAACGCCACAGTGGGACCATGCCACAGTGGGACCACACCACAGCGGGACCCCGCCACAGTGGGACCACGCCACATTGGGACAACACCACAGAGGGACCGCGCCACGGTATGACCA
This sequence comes from Gammarus roeselii, assembly GCA_016164225.1. Classification (NCBI taxonomy): domain Eukaryota; kingdom Metazoa; phylum Arthropoda; class Malacostraca; order Amphipoda; family Gammaridae; genus Gammarus; species Gammarus roeselii. The sequence continues at coordinate 9,687 of SDVV010028459.1, read as the reverse complement.
CGATGAGAGTTCGCAGTCACAGTGGGACCACAACACAGCGGGACCACGTCACAGTGGGACCACGCCACATCGGGACAACACCACAGTGGGAAAACATCACAGTGAGACCACGCCACAGTGGGACTACGCCAAAGTGGAACCACGCCACAGTGGAACCAAGCCACAGTGGGACCACGCCACAGTGGGACCACGCTACAGTAGGAAAACACCACAGTGGGACCACGCCACAGTAGGACTACGCCAAAGTGGAACCACGCCACAGTGGAACCAAGCCACAGTGGGACCACGCCACAGTGGGACCCCGTCACAGTAGGACCTTGACACAGTGAGACCATGCGGTAGTGAGACCACGCCACAGTAGAATCAAGTCACAGTGTTTACAAGTGTTTACAAGTGTAGGAAGACAACAACAGACCTATTGGCCCAAATAAGGTTGCCTTTTGAAAGCAAAATGATTAGTTCTGAAGTAGAACGTGTAAGAGAGCTTTGTGTGCCATTTCTGTTTTTATAACGACAGGAAAGAGAACGGTCTAGCTATTCATTGGCGATTTATGAAGGACGTATCGAGCTGTAACTTAAACGTTTAGATTGTTTTGCTGTTTACAACTTCCGCTGGAAGTTTGTTCCATTCTTCGACAACTCTATACGTGAAGAAATTGCGCGTGAAGTCGAGTGAGAAACGTTTCCCAACGATTTTGTATCCATTGTTCCTAGTCACTCCGTTTGTATCTAGAGTGAAAAGGATCGTTCGGTCGACGTTTTCCTTACCCTTCATAATCTTCCACACTTCGATCATGTTGCCTCTGACTCGACGTTTCTCTAGAGAATAAAGATTGAGTTCACGTAGCCTGTCTTCGTACGATTTATTTCTCAGCGAGGGGATGAGTTTAGTAGCTCTACGTTGAACTTTCTCAAGTTTGATAACGTCTTTTTTAAGGAATGGAGACCAGAATTGAACGGCATACTCGAGATGCGGTCTAACAGTGGGACCATGCCACAGTGGGACCACGTCACATGGGGACCACGCCACAATAGAACTACGTCACAGTAGGGCCACGCCACAATAGGACCACACCACAGTGTTTACAAATTTACAAGTGTAAGGAGGCAACAGCAGTGGGACCACGCCACAGTAGAACCACCCCACACTGGGACTATGCCATGGTGGGACCATGCCACAGTGGGACCATGCCACAGTGGGACCACGCCATAGTGGGACCACGTCACAGTGGGACCACGTCACAGTGGGACCACGTCATAATGAGACCACGTCACAGTAGGACCACGCCGCAGCGGGACTAGGTTACAGTGGGATCATGTCACAGTGGGACCACGCCACAGTGGGACCACGACACCTTGGGACCAAGTCACGGTTGGACCACGTCATGGTGGGAACACTTCACAGTGGGACCACGTCACACTGCGTCACAGTGGGACCACGATGAGCTTTCGCAGTCACAGCACCTACCTACCTTATGCCTGGGAGGCTTCAAGACCATGTGCTCCCATGCTATGGAAAGCATGGGTCGAGAGAGCTCTTACGCTGTTAGGAGCCCCTATGATAAAAGGAGTCGCTATGCTGAAAGGCGCCCATATAAAGCAAGGGGCCCATGTGCTGTGAGGAGCTCTGTGGTTGAGCCTAAAGTAATCGTTTCGTTATTTGACGCACAAATTCTTGTACTTTTGCTGTTTAAGCAGATGACTTTTGCCGTGAACGGCATCCCTTGTATGCCATAACATTGAAGGAATTACTGTAATTAAGATGTTGATGTCGGTCTCGGTACATTATGTAAAACAGTTAATCGTCTTATTTTAGTTAGAGATTCTCAAGTCTCCGCGTCTAATAAAAACTGTAAAAAGTCTTGTCCTTTTGAGCTGCATAATGATTCCTTTACCGTCCGTGCCGTACCACCTCCTTAGGCAGGACAGATTCCTTTACCGTCCGTGCCGTACCACCTCCTTAGGCAGGACAGATTCCTTTACCGTCCGTGCCGTACCACCTCCTTAGGCAGGACTGATTCCTTTACCGTCCGTGCCGTACCACCTCCTTAGGCATGGCCTATTGTCATCGCCAACGATATGGAGTCGGTGACACTTTGGCGGGACGTCGCAAAACTCTGCGCGACATCCAACACAAAATGAAGGCTTTGGGATGGCGTATCATTGATACGGAGATCACCACAAAAATGTTTACGAAATAAAAGTGATCAAAAGAACAAACGTTCTTTCTGTCTCATCTCAATACAGTGGACATTTTCGTTTTGAACAGAGCGCTTTTGGCTGGGTGGCAAACGATAGCGCTAGGTGGCAAACGGTAGCGCTGGGTGGCAAACGATAGCGCTGGGTGGCAAACGATAGCGCTGGGTGGCAAACGATAGCGCTGGGTGGCAAACGGTAGCGCTGGGTGGCAACGATAGCGCTGGGTGGCAAACGGCAGCACTGGATGGCTAACGGTAGCACTGGTTGGCCATTTTAATAAGGAGAGATTGAAGTATATCACGTTTTCAGATAAGCTTTTCGTAAATTTAGATTTTCCACCGTCCTCACTGAGGTGGACGTTACTTCAATAAGGCAATTACATCATAGACCTTGACACCATCTCGCTTACAGCTTCCCTGCAATCAAAAGGAAACCATGACTTTCAACTGTTTTTATGTTTGTATCGCTTGCTGGACCTACGCATTCGGACGAAACCCGCATGACTAGAAAGTGCCCTAGTGTGCACATTTTGTTGGCCTTGTGTTTTTCTGACGTCACAGCCTCACCGCTGCTAGCGCTATCTGGCGGTATGCATTACAAGGTTTTGTCCAAACGGTTTCTGGACTACAAATTTGTAGAGTGGCCCCGATTTGACTTTTGCTTTGAATTGATCCTCATTTCCACCAGACCCTAACGCGAGTCATAATAAGCTCCTCTGGAGAGCTCGCCTCAGTGTCCACCAGACCCTAACGCGAGTCATAATAAGCTCCTCTGGAGAGCTCGCCTCAGTGTCCACCAGACCCTTAACGCGAGTCATAATAAGCTCCTCTGGAGAGCTCGCCTCAGTGTCCCAGAAAAAAAAAACTGTTAAAGTTAGGAAATTTTTTAAATTTTAGCAATGTTAGACCCACACTGGTGCGCACAAGGAAAGCGCTTAGACGGAATGGATTTCCGCTTCCAATCATTTAGAACTTCAAGAGTAATATGTACGCACGCTAGTACAGGTAGCATCGTCGAGACTGGTATAAGGTTTACGGTTACACGGACAAAGTCAGCTTCGACAGCATCGCAACACGGCCTAGAACGCTAAGCGGTCTAGGTTGATTATAGTACACTTCATATATTCAGGTCCTAGCCTGCAATTATGTGAAACTTAATGAGTAATATGTACGCACGCTAGTATGCACGGGTATCATCGTTGAGACTGGTACAGGGATTACGGCTACACGGACCAAGTCAGCTCCGACAACAACGCAACAATCGTACCTCTAATTTAGTAGAGGTACAATTTATTTATCCAGGCGAGATAAAAACTCAGACGAAACGAATCCCCGGCTCCAACCACTCAGAACTCCAAAGGGTAATATGCTCACGCGCCAGTGCGCACAGATAGTATCGCCGAAATTGGTACAAGGTCTATGGCTTCACAGATTAGATCAACTCCAACCGCAACGCGTCACAAGTTTTATAGCTACGCAGTCCAGGTCAACCCCAGAAACTACAAATGGTCCGTGCATGCAAGAAGGCACAGACTAAAGAAAAAACACCCATTAACAAAACCACAAACAGGAACTCCCGCACAAATACACCAGCATAATTACACATGACAAAATTGTGGATCGTGAAGAAGAAAGTATAAGCAGGTTTGTCATGAGCAGAAAAACTGCTCATACTATTGATTTTGCACGTATTGTTTGAGGGAATAGGGTGGAGGGGGCAAAGGTCCCTTGGGTCTCAAAAGAGCCCAATGAATCCCGGAGGGTTACCCAAGTCCCCCGGGTCTTTCCGAGCTCCCCGAGTCCCCGAGTCCCCCCAGACCCCTCGTCCCAGCTCATCTCGGCTTGTCTCGAATCATTTCGGCCAGTCTCGGCTCGTCGCGGCCAACTCGACTCGCCTCAACATGTTTCGACTGATCTCGACGCACCTTGATTAGCTTCGACGCGACCCTCGTCCTTTGTGCCAGGAATCCGCGGAATGTAATACTCTAACATTTATACATTTCTGTGTAGGGGTTTTACAACGTGGGGAGAGGGAAGCAGGGGTCCCAAGGTTCAGAGGAGCCTCAAGAGGATCCCAAAGTTTCTCAAGGGGATCCCAAAGAGTCTCACGGGTGTCCCAGAGGGCCTCAAAAGTGTCCAAGGGGGTCCCCCCAAATCTTTCTGGTCTTTCAAGTACCCCAGTTCCCGAAACCCCGGGTCTCCCGAGTCCCGCGGGTCCTACGAGTTTCGACACTGAAGGTGGCTGGCAAAATCTGTCCAAAACGTTTTTTTTGCAGCTCTGCCAGCGGTCATTTCTGTCGAGAATGTATCAACTCTTTAATATCAATTATTAGAGGTAATTGTAATGGTTGTTAGGAGGAATATAACAAAAATAAACAAGATGATATATATGTCAATAATAATAATTGGCACATGCCTGTTCTTGTCAAACATTTCACCGTTCCTGACCAGCGACGGCAAACTCGATCATGTCTTCAGGGAGCAGCGTTGCGAAAGCATTCAGTTATGCAATAAGGACCTGCAACAAACCCATGGTCCAGCTCTACCAGATGCCCGAATACAGCTGGTCAGATGCACCATCTGTCTGCCCAGGCAACTTCAGCTCAACTCAGACGCAAAGCACAGGAGGCCTTGTAACTGCACACAAGTCACACCACCAAGACTTGGGCTGAGCAGTCTCGATATTGTTTGCATGTTGATAACCTCTCGACTCACACAGCAAGTATGCGCTGCTTTACATAACCTCTCGACTCACACAGCAAGTATGCGCTGCTTGACATGACCTCTCGACTCACACATTAAGTATGGGCTGCTTCACATTAACTCTCGACTCACACAGCAAGTATGCGCTTCTTCACATTACCTCTCGACTCACACAACAAGTATGCGCTGCTTCACATAACCTCTCGACTCACACAGCAAGTATGCGCTGCTTCACATAACCTCTCGACTCACACAGCAAGTATGCGCTGCTTCGCATTACCTCTCGACTCACACAGCAAGTATGTGCTGCTTCACATAACCTCTCGACTCACACAGCAAGTGCAAGTATCCGCTGCTTAACATTACTTCTCGACTCACACAGCAAGAATGTGCTGCTTCACATTACTTCTCGACTCACACAGCAAGTATGCGCTGCTTCACATTACCTCTCGACTCACACAGCAAGTATGCGCTGCTTCACATTACCTCTCGACTCGCACAACATGTATGCGCTGCTTCACATAACCTCTCGACTCACACAGCAAGTATGCGCTGCTTGACATGACCTCTCGACTCACACAGTAAGTATGCGATGCTTCACATTACCTCTCGACTCACACAGCAAGTATGCGCTGCTTCACATTATCTCTCGACTCACACAGCAAGTATGCGCTGCTTCACATAACCTCGCAACTCACGCAGCAAGTATGCGCTGTTTCATATTACCTTTCGACTCACACAGCAAGTATGCGCTGCTTCACATTACCTCTCGACTCACACAGCAAGAATGCGCTGCTTCACATTACCTCTCGACTCACACAACAAGTATGCGCTGCTTTGCATTACCTCTCGACTCACACAACAAGTATGCGCTGCTTTGCATTACCTCTCGACTCACACAGCAAGAATGCGCTGCTTCACATTACCTCTCGACTCACACAACAAGAATGCGCTGCTTCACATTACCTCTCGACTCACACAACAAGTATGCGCTGCTTTGCATTACCTCTCGACTCACACAGCATGTATGCGCTGCTTCACATTATCTCTCGACTCACACAGAAAGTATGCGCTGTTTCACATTACCTCTCGACTCACACAACAAGTATGCGCTGTTTCACATTAATCACTTTCTAACGTCGGGTATAATCGGGATGAAACTGCTGGACGTGTCTGTGAGTTGCCCTGTATCAGTGGCTTGGCTGAGGTTGCCCTGTTGCAGTGGCTTGGCTGAGGTTGCCCTGTTGCAGTGGCCTGGCTAAGATTGCCCTGTTGCAGTGCCTGGCTGAGGTTGCCCTATTGCAGTGGCCTGGCTGAGGTTGCCCTGTTGCAGTGGCCTGGCTGAGGTTGCCCTGTTGCAGTGGCCTGGCTGAGGTTGCCTTGTTGCAGTGGCTTGGCTGAGGTTGCCCTGTTGCAGTGGCTTGGCTGAGTGTGCCCTGTTGCAGTGGCTTGGCTGAGGTTGCCCTGTTGCAGTGGCTTGGCTGAGGTTGCCCTGTTGCAGTGGCCTGGCTGAGGTTGCCCCGTTGCAGTGGCTTGGCTGAGGTGGCCCTGTTGCAGTGGCCTGGCTGAGGTTGCCCTGTTGCAGTGGCTTGGCTGAGGTTGCCCTGTTGCAGTGGCTTGGCTGAGGTTGCCCTGTTGCAGTCGCTTAACTGAGGTTGCCCTGTTGCAGTGACTTGACTGAGGTTGCCCCGTTGCAGTGGCTTGGCTGAGGTTGCCCTGTTGCAGTAGCTTAGCTGAGGTTGCTCTGTTGCAGTGGCTTGGCTGAGGTTGCCCTGTTCCAGTGGCTTTGATGAGGTTGCCCTGTTGCAGTAGCTTAACTGAGGTTGCCCTGTTGCAGTGACTTGACTGAGGTTGCCCCGTTGCAGTGGCTTGGCTGAGGTTGCCCTGTTGCAGTGGCTTGGCTGAGGTTGCCCTGTTGCAGTAGCTTGACTGTGGTTGCCCTGTTGCAGTGGCTTGCCTGAGGTCGCCCTGTTGCAGTGCTTTGGCTGAGGTTGCCCTGTTGCAGTGACTTGAGTGAGGCTGCCCTGCTGCAGTGGCTTGACTGAGGTTGCCCTGTTGAAGTGGCTTGGCTGAGGTTGCCCTGTTGAAGTGGCTTGACTGAGGTTGCCCTGTTGAAGTGGCTTGGCTGAGGTTGCCCTGTTGAAGTGGCTTGGCTGAGGTTGCAGGAGCTTGACTGAGGTTGCCATGTGGCAGTGGCTTGGCTGAGGTTTCCCTGTTGCAGTGACTTGGCTGAGGTTGCCCTGTTGCAGTGGCTTGGCTGAGGTTTCCCTGTTGCAGTGACTTGGCTGAGGTTGCCCTGTTGCAGTGGCTTGGCTGAGGTTGCCCTGTTGCAGTGGCTTATCTGAGGTTACAGTAATTTAGCTGAGGTTGCCCTGTTGCAGTGGCTTGGCTGAGGTTGCAGTGGCTTGGCTGAGGTTGCCTTTTTGCAGTGGGTTGTCTGAAGTTGCCCTGCTGCAGTGGCTTGACTGAGGTTGCAGTGGCTTGGCTGAGGTTGCCCTGTTGCAGTGGATTGTCCGAGGTTGCCCGATTGCAGTCGCTTGGCTGTGGTTGCAGTGACTTGACTGAAGTTAACCTGTTGCAGTGGCTTTGCTGAGGTTGCAGTGGTTTGGCTGAGGTTGCCCTTTTGCATTGGATTGTCTGAGGTTGCCCTGTTGCAGTCGCTTGGCTGAGGTCCCTGTTGCAGCGGCTTGGCTGAGGTTGCAGTGGCTTGGCTGAGTGTGCCCTGTTGCAGTAGATTGTCTGAGGTTGCCATGTTGCAGTGGCTTAGCTGAGGTTGCAGTGACTTGGCTGGGGTGACCCGGTTGCGGTGGATTGTCTGAAGATGCCCTGCTGCAGTGGCTTGGCTGAGATTGCCCTGTTGCAGTAGCTTGGCTGAGGTTGCCCTGTTGCAGTGGCTTGGCTGAGTTTGCATTGTTGCAGTGGCTTGGCTGAGGTTGCAGTGGCTTGGCTGAGGTTGCCCTGCTGCAGTGGCTTGACTGAGATTGCCCTGTTGCAGTAGCTTGGCTGAGGTTGCCCTGTTGCAGTAGCTTGGCTGAGTTTGCATTGTTGCAGTGGCTTGGCTGAGGTTGCAGTGGCTTGGCTGAGGTTGCCCTGTTGCAGTGGATTGTCTGAGGTTGCCCTGTTGCAGTCGCTTGACTGAGGTTGCCCAGTTGCAAGGGGTTGTCTGAGGTTGCCCAGTTGCAGGGGGTTGTCTGAGGTTGCCCTGTTGCAGTGGCCTGACGAGGCTTGTTCGGCGCCAAACTTGAGCTCCAACACGCCAATTGCAAAAAATTAATTGGTGCCGAGGAGACGGACCAGCACCAAAGACTTGCGAGGACGGCGACTGCTCCCGTAAACTTTCCGTCAGTTGCTCTGACGATCGGTGGAGACCTCGACTAAAAGGGAAGGACAAACAAGAAGCAGGGGCAGTAAGAGGCCGCTTGGAGAAGAACAGAAGCCACTATTGAGCAGGCAGTGCAAGGCTACTTAAAGAGGGATGCAACGGTGACGGCGCCTGTGCTCGGTGCAACGGTGACAGTGCCTGTGCTCGGTGTAACGTTGACGTCACCTGTGCTCGATGGAATAGTGACGGCGCCTGTACTTGATGCAACAGTGACGTCGCCTGTTTTCGATTGAACAGTGACGTCGCTTGTGCTTGGTGCAACGGTGACGTAGCCTGTGCTCGATGGAACAGTGACGGCACCTGTGCTCGATGCAACAGTGACGGCACCTGTGCTCGATGCAACAGTGACGTCGTTTGTGCTCGGTGCAACAGAGACGGGGCCTGTGCTCTGTGCAACGGTGACGTCACATGTGTTCGATGCAACGGAGATGGCGACTGTGCTCGATGCAACGGTGACAGCGTCTGTGCTCGATGATACAGTGGCGTCGCCTGTGCTCGATGCGATAGTGACGACGCCTGTTTTTGATGCAACGGTGACGTCGCCTGTGTTCGATGCAACAGTGACGTCGCTTGTGCTCGGTACAACGGTGACGTCGCCTGTGCTCTATGCAACAGTGACGGCGGTTCTGCTCGATGCAACAGTGACGTCGCCTGTGCTCGGTGCAACGGTGACAGCGTTTGTGCTCTAGGCAACGGTTACTTCGCCTGTGCTCGATGGAATAGTGACGGCGCCTGTGCTCGATGCAACAGTGACGTCGCCTGTATTCGATACAACAGGGACGTCGCTTGTGCTCGGTGCAACGGTGACGGCGTCTGTGCTCGATGCAACAGTGACGTCGCCTGTGCTCGATGCAACGGTGACGTCTGCTGTGTTGAATGAGAAAGTGACGTCGCCTATGCTCAATGAAACAGTGACGGCATCTGTGCTCGATGCAATAGTGACGACGCCTGTGCTCGATGCAACAGTGACAGCATTTATGCTCGATGTAGGAGTGACGGCGCCTGTGCTCGATTCAACGATGACGTCGCCTGTGCTCGATGCAACAGTGACGGCGATTGTGCTCGATGCAACAGTGACGGCGCCTGTGCTCGATGCAACAGTGACAGCGTTTGTGCTCGATGCAAGAGTGACGACGCCTGTGCTCGATGCAACAGTAACAACGATTGTGCTCGATGCAACAGTGACGACGCCTGTGCTCGATGTAACAGTGACGGCGCCTGTGCTCGATGCAACAGTGACGGCGCCTGTGCTCGATGCAACAGTGACGGCGCTTGTGCTCGATGCAACAGTGACGGCGCCTGTGCTCGATGCAACAGTGACGGTGCCTGTGCTCGATGCAACAGTGACGGCGCCTGTGCTCGATGCAACAGTGACGGTGCCTGTGCTCGATGCAACAGTGACGG
>SDVV010028458.1:0-11954 GCA_016164225.1 Gammarus roeselii | reverse complement strand
CAGATAATCAACGAGGTGGTTGCGTATCAATCGTTCGATGGTTTTGCACACGATCGACGTCAAGCTGATCGGTCGATAGTTGCTGGGCGATTGTCGGTCACCTTTTTTGAAGATTGCCGTGACATGTGCAACTCTCCAGTCTTCGGGAACCTCGCCACTCGTCATCGATAAGTTGAAGATGTGGGTTAGGGAATTCGCCAATTGTTCTCGAGTTTCCTTGAGAACTCTTGGGTGGTGTCCATCGGGACCGATCGATTTGTAGATGTCCAGTTACGCAAGTTGTTTGACAACTTCCTCACTTGTGAACGCAATGTCGTTGAGACTGACTTCCCCAGCGTAAACAGTATCTCGTTCGTAGCCGGGGCCCTCAACTGTGAACACTGAACAGAAGAAGCTGTTCAGGACACCGGCCATGTCCTCAGGTGACGTTCTGAGGACACCATCTTCATCTATTAGCGGACCAACTGAGTCCCTAGCAATTCTACGCTCATTGACGTAGCGATAGAAATCAGTATCAGTATCGGTATCAGTATATCGGTATCAGTATATCGGTATCAGTATCGGTATCGGTATCAGTATCGGTATCGGTATCAGTATCGGAATCAGAATCGGTACCAGTATCGGTATCAGTATCGGTATCAGTATCGATATCAGTATCGGTATCAGTATCGATATCAGTATCGGTATCAGTATCGGTATTAGTATCGGTATCAGTATCGGTATCAGTATCGGTATCAGTATCGATATCAGTATCGGTATCAGCATCGATATCAGTATCGGTATCAGTATCGGTATCAGTATCGGTATCAGTATCGGTATCTGTATCGGTATCAGTATCGGTATCAGTATCGGTATCAGTATCGGTATCAGTATCGGTATCAGTATCGGTATCAGTATCGGCATCAGTATCGTTATCAGTATCGGTATCAGTATCGGTGGGTATCGGTGTTTTTTTAAGGCGTCGGTATCGATACAGGCATAAATAACAGATATCTCGTCAATACCACAGTATGGAAAATTGATAAAAGAGGAAATAACAAAAATTACATTTAGGAAATTGTGCTAAAAAAGCGTGATTGTAACAAAGTTTCACAGTGAAAAAGAGTAGTGAAGCTGACGATGAAGGAGTCGATGAGGGATAATGGCTATCAGGACTCATCTCATGGAAACCTGATGATGAAGGAGTTGATGAGGGATGATACTACCAGGACTCATCTCTTGGGGTGGGCTGCGTTATGATGAATGGTTGGTTGCCGAATCGAAGTTTAATTGGACTTTTTATATATAACATAAACTAGGTATGACTTACCTATTATTGCAATGTTACACCATTTCAGATAACAAATTTCAATGTGAATTACGGCTAGCCCACAGGCGGTGTCATGATAGTACTGATTGAAATGGAATGAATTACGGCTGGTCAAATTAATTTGAAAAGTATCGGCATCGGTAAAAGTATCGATAATTTCTTGTCCCGGTAGTATCGGTATCGGAAGGATTTGAGTATCGGCATATTATGGCATAAGCACCTGTTCAGTTTTCGTGTAGGAACACAAATAGAATTCAACGAAACTAAAAAATAAAAACATAGAAATAAAAAAAGATTGTTACTGCCATCGGTAGCACTCAACAATAGAAAGGACAGCAATAGAACTGGAAAAGCTCAACTCACATAATAATTTCTAGGGTTGCTAATTTAGATAACACACAAAGCGTACCGAAAACAACAAGATTGGTTTGAAAATATAAAGAAATTGAGGAGATATATAATAATTGGTTACAAAAAGTCCTCTTTCCTAGAGAGCAAATAACGGCATCACCTCAGTCAATAGTTGATCAGGTCACGAACTAATTCACCTTGCATCAACTCGGTCAATAATTGATCAGGTCACGAGCTGATTCACATCGCATCAACTCTTTCTGAACAGTCGAACGAAACATTCCGTTCACTGCTGTACTGACGGCCTAGTCATTCTGAACAGTCAAAGGAAACATTCCCTTCACTGCTGTACTGACGGCCGAGTCATTCTGAACAGTCAAAGGAAACATTCCCTTCACTGCTGTACTGACGGCCGAGTCATTCTGAACAGTCAAAGGAAACATTCCCTTCACTGCTGTACTGACGGCCGAGTCATTCTGAACAGTCAAAGGAAACATTCCCTTCACTGCTGTACTGACGGCCGAGTCATTCTGAACAGTCAAAGGAAACATTCCCTTCACTGCTGTACTGACGGCCGAGTCATTCTGAACAGTCAAAGGAAACATTCCCTTCACTGCTGTACTGACGGCCGAGTCATTCTGAACAGTCAAAGGAAACATTCCCTTCACTGCTGTACTGACGGCCGAGTCATTCTGAACAGTCAAAGGAAACATTCCCTTCACTGCTGTACTGACGGCCGAGTCATTCTGAACAGTCAAAGGAAACATTCCCTTCACTGCTGTACTGACGGCCGAGTCATTCTGAACAGTCAAAGGAAACATTCCCTTCACTGCTGTACTGACGGCCGAGTCATTCTGAACAGTCAAAGGAAACATGCCCTTCACTGTTGTACTGACGGCCGAGTCATTCTGAACAGTCGAACGAAACATTCCCTTCACTACTGTACTGACGGCCGAGTCATTCTGAACAGTCGAACGGAACATTCCCTTCACTGTTATACTGACGGCCGAGTGATTCTGAACAGTCGAACGAAGCATTCCCTTCACTACTGTACTGACGGCCGAGTCATTCTGAACAGTCGAACGAAACATTCCCTTCACTACTGTACTGACGGCCGAGTCATTCTGAACAGTCGAACGAAACATTCCCTTCACTGCTGTACTGACGGCCGAGTGATTCTGAACAGTCGAACGAAGCATTCCCTTCACTACTGTACTTACGGCGGAGTCATTTTGAACAGTCGAACGAAACATCCCCTTCACTGCTGTACTGACGGCTGAGTCATTCTGAACAGTAGAACGAAACATTCCCTTCACTACTGTACTGACGGCCGAGTCCTTCAGAACAGTCGAACGAAACATTCCCTTCACTGCTGTACTGACGGCCGAGTCATTCTGAACAGTCGAACGAAACATTCCCTTCACTGCTGTACTGACGGCCGAGTCATTCTGAACAGTCGAACGAAACATTCCCTTCACTACTGTACTGACGGCAGAGTTGGTTCTACCCGGTCAAACCTTTTTCAAATGTGTTGCCGAATAACTACTTCAAAATGGCATCACAGCTATTCAGGCAAATCATTGCCAACATACTGCTTGTATCGGAATGCATAATCACTTGTAAATTGCATCCGTCGCCGTTACGGATCTAGTTTCATCGTTGTCATCAGGAAATTTCGGATGATAAATCTTAACAATTTAAAGTTTATGTTTGCAAGTTTAATTTTTAAAGAGAACAGAAGTCGCTAAGCCTACACGTACACACTATTAACTGCATAATTTTTTTTTCTAAGTTTCGAATGAAGAGAAAAATTATCGATAATGATTGACCAATATTAAAATCACATCCGTGAGAAAAATGGCTCCTTAAATGTCTGAAAATCTTGACTAAAATTTATTTAGATAACTTTCTATTAAATCAAAGATATGTTCACGTTTCTTTGTGTACGACATTTGTGTTACTCTAATCTCCTATAAGACATGCCACTATTTGTGTATTCATTTACAAATCAGTCCTAAAACGTGCAGGACGTCATTTCCTTTGTATAAACCCCATATATGAACATTTGGGGCGTTTCACGAGTTGTTGATACACGTGCAGCCCTTGAGACCACACCGAGGCAGGCTCCAAAGTATCTCGTCAGCCAACACCTGTCGAAAGGAGGCCAAAAGTGGTGGGGGCGTGTCACGAATCATTGATGCATGTGCAACACTTGAGTCCGCACAGAGGCAAAGACTCCACAGCATCTCTGAAGCCGACACATGCAAGTCCAGTCCAAAGAAAACACAAACTTATTGATCAGGAGCAAGAGCAAAGCGAGGAAGACACATGAGAGTTTATGAGAACGGGTAAACTGGAAGTTGTAAGCAAAAAACTTTGTGGACGGTTCATTTAGTGTTTTATCTAGGCCACGAAAGGGATGGAAATGATTGAATAATCACTTGATGATGGATTGAGCTGTCGAGTAAAGAATACCTATGATAATCACACTCAATTCAAGAAACGTATTCTAGCTAATCATAACAACATAATATAACAAGCCGTTAGTAGGAAACATCGCTTAAACCTTACAGAAAAATAATAAGTCGAGCAAATAAATTTGAACATTTCATGCGAGCGAGAAAAATGTGTACACATTTTATGAAGGCGAGTATAAGTTTATTTTCGGGTTCAGCTTATGTTGGTATAGATGATGTTATGGACATGTTGTAAACTGTAACAGCAGACCTTGTTTCAAGAGTTTCGTTGCCTTCGCCTTCACTGATAGTGATTTATTAAAAATAACGGAAAATATCAGTTGTTACTATTTTTGGGAGTTCTTGAACCGTTTTCAGAAAAAAACCGCAACTCAACGAATATTCTGCACATCTTTCAACTTTCCCACAATTTTAAACAGCGTTGTTTTATCCTTCAACGTTTTGATGATATTAACATTGAAGCACTTTGTTTCTGTATAACTACGAGGGATTTGAAACTGATTAAAGGTCTTCAATTATTCATTTTATATGATCCAACATAGCATTATTTACGACCAAAATAAAATATATAACAAATTCATATCTTATCTCCAGCAGGATTTGAATGTGTGTTCCATGTGACAATTGTTTTTTTTTTCAGATACGTTGATATTTGTAAAGCAGTCGACATTGTGTAATAGAAGGAAACAACATATTCACGTTTGGCTGATAACTAGCGGAACAAACGAGCAGAAGTGCAGTTTGTTTGTAAACGGCGATTAATCTTATTGACTAAAATCTTGAACAAATATTTTTTTCACTCTATATATTGAACGCTCTCGTCCGTTAAAGCACTACAGAGTTACTACGCGTTCATTGTTCGACAACTACAGAGTAACTACGCATTGTTCGACATCTACAGAGTAACTAAGCACTGTTGGACAACTACAGAGTAACTAAGCATTGCTCGACTACTACAGAGTAGCTACGCATTGTTCGACGACTACAGAGTAACTTAGCACTGTTCGACAACTACAGAGTAATTTAAGCATTGTTCGACAACAACAGGGTAACTAAGCATTGTTCGACAACTTCAGAGTAACTACGCATTGTTCGACAACTACAGAGTAACTTAGCATTGTTCGACGACTACAGAGTAACTACGCATTGTTCGACAACTTCAGAGTAGGTACATATTGTACGACAACTTCAGAGTAACTGAGCATTGCTCGACAACTACAGAGTAACTAAGCATTGTTCGACAACTTCAGAGTAACTACGCATTGTTCGACAACTACAGAGTAACTAAGCATTGCTCGACAATCACAGAGTAACGAAGCAATAGTCGATAATTACAGAGTAACTAAGCATTGTTCGACAACTACAGAGTAACTTAGCATTGTTCGACGACTACAGAGTAACTAAGCATTGTTCGACAACTACAGAGTAACTTAGCATTGTTCGACGACTACAGAGTAACTAAGCATTGTTCGACAACTACAGAGTAACTTAGCATTGTTCGACGACTACAGAGTAACTAAGCATTGTTCGACAACTACAGAGTAACTTAGCATTGTTCGACGACTACAGAGTAACTAAGCATTGTTCGACAACTACAGAGTAACTAAGCATTGCTCGACAACTACAGAGTAACTAAGCATTGCTCGAGAACTACAGAGTAAACAAGCAATGTTCGACAACTACAGAGAAACTACGCAGTATTCGAAAACTACAGAGTAACTAAGCATTGTTCGACAAATACAGAGTAACTAAGCATTGTTCGACAACAACAGAGTAAGTACGCATTGTTCGACAACTACAGAGTCACTACGCATTGTTCGACAACTACAGAGTAACTAAGCATTGTTCGACAACTACAGAGCAACTAAGCACTGCTCGACAACTACAGAGTAACTAAGCATTGTTCTACAACTACAGAGTACCTACGCATTGTTCGACAACTACAGAGTAACTAAGCATTGTTCGACAACTACAGAGTAATTATGCATTGTTCGACAACTGCAGAGCAACTAAGCATTGTTCGACAACTACTGTGTAACTAAGCATTGTTCGACAACTATAGAGTAACTACGCATTGTTCAACAACTACAGAGTGACTAAGCATTGTTCGACTACTACAGAGTAACTAAGCATTGCTCGACCACTACAGAGTAACTAAGCATTGTTCGACAACTACAAAGTAACTAAGTATTGCACGAAAACTGCAGAGTAGCTAAGCATTGCTCGACAACTACAGAGTAACTAAGCATTGTTCGACCACTACAGAGTAATTACGCATTGTTCGACAACTAAAGAAGAACTACGCATTGTTCGACAACTACAGAGTAACTAATCATAGATCGACAACTACAGTGTAGCTAAGCATTGTTAGACATCTACAGAGTAACTAAGCATTGCTCGACAGCTACTGAGCTACTAAGCATTGTTCGACAACTACAAAGTAACTAAGCATTGTTCGACAACTACAGAGTAACTAAGTATTGCTCGACAACTATAGAGTTACTACGCATTGTTCGACAACTACAGAGTAACTAAGCATTGCTCGACAACTACGGAATAACTAAGCATAGTTCGACAACTACAGAGTAACTAAGCATTGTTCGACAACTACAGAGTAACTAAGCATTGATCGACAACTACAAAGTAACTAAGCATTGTTCGACATCTACAGAGTAACTAAGAATTGTTCGACAACTACAGAGTAACTAAGCATTGCTCGACAACTACGGAGTAACTAAGCATAGTTCGACAACTACAGAGTAACTAAGCATTGTTCGACAACTACAGAGTAACTAAGCATTGTTCGACAACTACAGAGTAAAAAAGCATTGTGCGACCACTACAGAGTAACTGATCATTGGTCGACAACTACAGAGTAACTAAACATTGTTCGACAACTACAGAGTAACTAAGCATTGCTCGACAACTACAGAGTAACTAAGCATTGTTCGACAACTACAGAGTAACTACGCATTGTTCGACAACTACAGAGTAACTAAGCATTGCTCGACAATCACAGAGTAACTAAGCAATAGTCGATAATTACAGAGTAACTAAGCATTGTTCGGCAACTACAGAGTAACTGAGCATTGTTCGACGACTACAGAGTAACTAAGCATTGTTAGACAACTACAGAGTAACTAAGCATTGCTCGACAACTACAGAGTAACTAAGCATTGTTCGACAACTAGTGTGTAACTACGCAATATTCATCAACTACAGAGTTACTAAGCATTGTTCGACAACTACAGAATAACTAAGCAATGTTCGACAACTACAGAGTAACTAAGCATTGCTCGACAACTACAGAGTAACTAAGCATTGCTCGAGAACTACAGAGTAAACAAGCAATGTTCGACAACTACAGAGAAACTACGCAGTATTCGAAAACTACAGAGTAACTAAGCATTGTTCGACAAATACAGAGTAACTAAGCATTGTTCGACAACTATAGAGTAACTAAGTATTGCTCGACAACTACTGTGTAACTAAGCATTGTTCGACAACTTTAGAGTAACTACGCATTGTTCAACAACTACAGAGTGACTAAGCATTGTTCGACAACTACAGAGTAACTAAGCATTGCTCGACCACTACAGAGTAACTAAGCATTGTTCGACAACTACAAAGTAACTAAGTATTGCTCGAAAACTACAGAGTAACTAAGCATTGCTCGACAACTACAGAGTGACTAAGCATTGTTCGACATCTACTGAGTTACTAAGCATTGTTCGACAACTACAAAGTAACTAAGCATTGTTCGACAACTACAGAGTAACTAAGTATTGCTCGACAACTACAGAGTTACTACGTATTGTTCGGCAACTACAGAGTAACTGAGCATTGTTCGACAACTACAGAGTAACTACGCATTGGTCAACAACTACAGAGTAACTACGCATTGCTCGACAACTACAGAGTAACTAAGCATTGTTCGACAACTACTGAGTAACTAAACATTGTTCGACAACTACAGAGTAACTAAGTATTGTTCGACACCTACAGAGTAACTAAGCATTGTTCTACAACTACAGAGTAACTGAGCATTGTTCGACAACTACAGAGTACCTAAGCATTGTTCGACAACTAAAGAGTAACTAAGCATTGCTCGACAACTACAGAGTAACTAAGCATTGCTCGACCACTACAGAGTATCTAAGCATTGTTCGACAACTACAGAGTAACTACGCATTGTTCAACAACTACAGAGAAACTAAGCATTATTCGACCACTACAGAGTAACTAAGCATTCATCGACAACTACAGAGTAACTAGGCATTGTTCGACAACTACAGAGTAACTAAACATTGCTCGACAACTACGGAGTAACTAAGCATAGTTCGAAAACTACAGAGTAACTAAGCATTGTTCGACAACTACAGAGTAACTAAACATTGTTCTACAACTAGAGAGTAACTAAGCATTGCTTGACAACTACAGTGTAACTAAACATTGTTCGACAGCTACAGAGTAACTACGCATTGTTCGACAACTACAGAGTAACTAAGCATTATTCGACCACTACAGAGTAACTAAGCATTGTTCGACAACTACAAAGTAACTAAGCATTGATCGACATCTACAGAGTAACTAAGCATTGTTCGACAACTACAGAGTAACTAAGCATTGCTCGACAACTACGGAGTAACTAAGCATAGTTCGACAACTACAGAGTAACTACGCATTGTTCAACAACTACAGAGTAACTAAGCATTGTTCGACACTTACAGAGTAACTAAGCATTGTTCGACCACTACAGAGTAACTGAGCATTGGCCGACAACGACAGAGTAACTAAACATTGTTCGACAACTACAGAGCAACTAAGCCTTGCTCGACAACTACATTGTAACTAAACATTGTTCGACAGCTACAGAGTAACTACGCATTGTTCGACAGCTACAGAGTAACTACGCATTGTTCGACAACTACAGAGTAACAAAGCATTATTCGACCACTACAGAGTAACTAAGCATTGTTCGACAACTACAGAGTAACTAAGCATTGTTCGACAACTACAGAGTAACTACGCATTGTTCGACAACAACAGAGTAACTAATCATTGTTCGACAACTACAAAGTAACTAAGCATTGCTCGACAACTACATAATAACTGAGCATTGTTCGACAACTACAGAGTAACTAAGCATTGTTTGACAACTACAGAGTAACTACGTATTGTTCGAAAACTACAGAGCATCTAAGCATTGCTCGACAACTACATTGTAACTAAACATTGTTCGACAGCTACAGAGTAACTACGCATTGTTCGACAGCTACAGAGTAACTACGCATTGTTCGACAACTACAGAGTAACAAAGCACTATTCGACAACTACAAAGTAACTAAGCATTGTTCGACAACTACAGAGTAACTAAGCATTGTTCGACAACTACAGAGTAACTAAGCATTATTCGACCACTACAGAGTAACTAAGCATCGCTCGACAACTACAAAGTAACTAAGCATTGTTCGACAACTACATAGTAACTGAGCATTGTTCGACAACTACAGAGTAACTAAGCATAGTTCGACAACTACAGAGTAACTAAGCATTGTTCGACAACTACAGAGTAACTAAACATTGTTCGACAACTACAGAGTAACTTAGCATTGCTCGACAACTACGGAGTAACTGAGCATAGTTCGAAAACTACAGAGTAACTAAGCATTGTTCGACAATTACAGAGTAAGTAAGTATTATTCGACCACTACAGAGTAACTAAGCATTGTTCGACACCTACAGAGTAACTAAGCATTGTTCGACATCTACAGAGTAACTAAGCATTGTTCGACAACTACAGAGTAACTTAGCATTGCTCGACAACTACGGAGTAACTTAGCATTGCTTGACAACTACGGAGTAACTGAGCATAGTTCGACAACTACAGAGTAACTAAGCATTGTTCGACAATTACAGAGTAAGTAAGCATTGTTCGACAACTACAGAGTAACTAAGCGTTGTTCGACCTCTACAGAGTAACTAAGCTTTGGTCGACAACTACAGAATAACTAAACATTGGTCGACAACTACAGAGTAACTAAGCATTGCTCGACAACTACATTGTAACTAAACATTGTTCGACAGCTACAGAGTAACTACGCATTGTTCGACAACTACAGAGGAACTAAGCATTATTCGACCACTACATAGTAACTAAGCATTGATCGACAACTACAGTGTAATTAAACCTTGTTCGACAGCTACAGAGTAACTACGCATTGTTCGACAACTGCAGAGTAACTAAGTATTATTCGACCACTACAGAGTAACTAAGCATTGTTCGACACCTACAGAGTAACTAAGCATTGTTCGACATCTACAGAGTAACTAAGCATTGTTCGACAACTACAGAGTAACTTAGCATTGCTCGACAACTACGGAGTAACTGAGCATAGTTCGACAACTACAGAGTAACTAAGCATTGTTCGACAATTACAGAGTTAAGTAAGCATTGTTCGACAACTACAGAGTAACTAAGCATTGTTCGACCACTACATAGTAACTGAGCATTGGTCGACAACTACAGAATAACTAAACATTGGTCGACAACTACAGAGTAACTAAGCATTGCTCGACAACTACATTGTAACTAAACATTGTTCGACAGCTACAGAGTAACTACGCATTGTTCGACAACTACAGAGGAACTAAGCATTATTCGACCACTACAGAGTAACTAAGCATTGTTCGACAACTACAGAGTAACTAAGCATTGTTCGACAACTACAGAGTAACTACGTATTGTTCGACAACTATAGAGTAACTAAGCATTGCTCGACAACTACAGAGTAACTGAGCATTGTTCGACAACTGCAGAGTAATTAAGCAATGCTCGACCACTACACAGTAACTAAGCATTGCTCGACAACTACAGAGTTACTAAGCATTGTTCGACAACTAATGAGTAACTACGCATTGTTCGACAACTGCAGATTACCCCCGCATTGTTCGACAACTACAGAGTACTAACGCATTGCTCGACAACTACATAGTAAATAAGCATTGGTCGAAAACTACAGAGTAACTAAGCATTGTTCGACAACTACAGAGTAATAATGCATTGTTCGACAACTACAGAGTAACTAAGCATTGTTCGACAACTACAGAGTAACACTGCAATGCTCGACAACTACAGTGTAACTAAGCATTGTTCAACAACTACAGAGTAACTACGCATTGTTCGACACCTACAGAGTAACTACGCATTGTTCGACAACTACAGAATAACTAAGCATTGTTCGACAACTACAGAATAACTAAGCATTGTTCGACAACTACAGAATAACAAAGCATTGTTCGACAACTACAGAATAACTAAGCATTGTTCGACAACTACAGAGTAACTAAGCATTGTTCGGCAACCACAGAGTAACTAAGCATTGTTCGGCAACCACAGAGTAACTAAGCATTGTTCGGCAACCACAGAGTAACTAAGCATTGTTCGACAACCACAGAGTAACTAAGCATTGTTCGGCAACCACAGAGTAACTAAGCATTGTTCGGCAACCACAGAGTAACTAAGCATTGTTCGGCAACCACAGAGTAACTAAGCATTGTTCGGCAACCACAGAGTAACTGAGCATTGTTCGGCAACCACAGAGTAACTAAGCATTGTTCGGCAACCACAGAGAAACTAAGCATTGTTCGGCAACTGCAGAGTAAGAAAGATTCGTTCTATAAAGTTAAACGCATGCAGCAGGTTTGCAAAACGTCTCAGTGCAAGAATCTTCATCAACTCGCCTAAAACTAAATTACACTATAGGTTGTATAAATGAAGTATATACAGAGATGTATATATATATGCATACATATAT
>SDVV010028457.1:0-11954 GCA_016164225.1 Gammarus roeselii | reverse complement strand
GGGGGACTCTGAGAGCTCGGGAAGACCCGGGGGACATGGGTCACCCTCCGGGATTTATCGGGCTCTTCTGCGACCCAAGGGACCAATGCCCCCCCCCCGCCCTATCCCCTTAAACAATCAGTGCGAAATCAATAATCTGGGCAGTTTTTCTGCCCATGACGAACCTGCGCTCGCTTTCTTTTTCACGATCCCTAATATTATAACGCTGGAGTATTTGTGCGGAAATTCGTGTTTGTAATTCTGTGAGTGGGTATTTTTTCTTCAGTCTGTGTTCGCTCGCGCGTGCACGGACCATATGCAGTTTCTGGGGTTGACCTGGACTGTGCAGCTATAAAACCTTGTGACGCGGTGCGATTGGAGTCTATCTAATCAGTGAAACCATAGACCTTGTACCTATTTCGACGATGCTGTCTGTGCGCACTGTCGCGCGTGCATGTTATTCTTGGAGTTCTTGGTGGTTGTAGGCGGGGATTCGTTTTGTACTAAAATACAAATAGACTGCGTGGCTGTAAACATTGTGTTGCGTTGCTGCCGGAGCTGACTTTGTCAGCGTAGCCGTGAACCTTTTGCCAATTTCGACGATACTATCTGTGCGCACTGGCGTGTGGACATAATAAACATGAGGTTCTGAAGAGTTGGAGGTAAGGATTCGTTTCGTTTCATCTGAGTCTTTATCTTACCTAAATAAATGAATGTATTCATACAACTAAACTGTAAATATTGTGTTGCGTTGCTGTCGGAGGTGAATTGGCCCGTGTAGCCACTGACCTTGTACTAATCTCGACGTTGCTACCTGTACGCACTAGGGTGCGTACATATCATTCTTTAAGTTGTAAAGGATTGGAAGCGGGGGTCCGTTTCGAGTAAGCGTTTTTTCATTTGCGCACCAGCGTGCGTCTGACATTGCTAAAATTTTCACTTTTTTTCTAACGTTAAAAGCGTTGTTTTGTTTTTCCTCGCACACTTAGGCGTGCAAGCCTACTGGAATCAATGATCATCGAGCCCTACGGGGGAGCCTATTATGACTCACGTTAAAGCTCTGGTGGAAATGAGGCTCAAATCAAATCAAATCAAATCAAAGCTAGGATACTGCACGGATGTTGCTCTCAGAGTGACTCCACGAACGACTAGGATACTACGCGGATGTTGCTACCAGACTCACTACGAACGGCTAGGATACTGCACGGATGTTGCTCTCAGAATGACTACGAACGGCTAGGATACTGCACGGATGTTGCTTTCAGTGACTACGAACAGCTAGGATACTGCATGGATGCTGCTCTCAGAATGACTCTACGAACGGCTAGGATACTGCACGGATGTTGTTCTCAGAGTTACTTCAAACGACTAGGATACTGCATGGATGTTGCTTACAGAGTAACTGCGAACGTCTAGGACACCGCATAGATGTTGCTCTCAGAGTGACTACGAACAGTTAGGATACTGCACGGATGTTGCTCTCAGCATGACTACGAACGGCTAGGACACTGCACGGATGTTGCTCTCAGAGTGACTCTACGAACGGCTAGGATACTGCACGGTTGTTGCTTTCAGAGTGACTACGAACGGCTAGGACATTGCACGGATGCTGCTCTCAGAGTGGCTTTGCGAACGCCTAGGATACTGCATTGATGTTGCTCTCAAAGTGACTACGAACAGTTAGGATACTGCACGGATGTTGCTCTCAGAGTGACTCTACGAACGGCTAGGATACTGCACGGTTGTTGCTCTCATTAACTACGAACGGCTAGGATACTGCACAGATGCTGCTCTCAGAATAGCTCTACAAACGGCTAAGACACTGCACGGATGTTGCTCTCAGAGTGACTCTACGAACGGCTAGGATACTGCACGGTTGTTGCTTTCAGAGTGACTACGAATGGCTAGGACATTGCACGGATGCTGCTCTCAGAGTGGCTTTGCGAACGGCTAGGATACTGCATGGATGTTGCTCTCAGACTGACTACGGAAAGTTAGGATACTGCACGGATGTTGTTTTCAGCGTGACTTCGCACAGCTAGGACACTGCACGGATGTTGCTCTCATTGACTACGAAAGGCTAGGATACTGCACAGATGCTGCTCTCAGAGTAGCTCTACGAACGGATAGGACACAGCACGGATGTTGCTCTCAGAGTGACTCTACAAGCGGGTAGGATACTGCACTGATGTTGCTCTCAGAGAGACTACCAATGTCTAGGATACTGCACGAATGTTGCTCTGAGAGTGACTGCAAACAGCTAGGATACTGCACGGATGTTGCTCTCATAGTAACTCTACGACCGGCTAAGATACTGCACGAATGTTGCTCTCAGAGTGACTACGAACGACTAGGATACTACACGGATGCTGCTCTCAGAGTGACTACGAACGGCTAGGTTACTGCAGAGATGCTGCTCTCAGAGTGACTACGAATGACCAGATTACTGCCCGGATGTTGCTCTTAGAGTGACTTTACGAACAGCTAGGGTACTACACGGAAGTTGTTCTTAGAGTAACTTCAAACGACTAGGATACTGCACGGATGGCTATGACACTGTACAGATGTTGCTCTCAGAGTGACTTTACAAACGGCTAGAAATGAGGCCTAAATCAAATCAAAATACGAACGGCTAGGATACTGCACGGTTGTTGCTCTCAGAGTGACTACGAACTGCTAGGACATTGCACGGATGTTGCTCTCAGAGTGGCTCTGCGAACGGCTATGATACTGCACAGATGTTGCTCTCAGAGTGACTCTACGAATGGCTTGGATACTGAATGAAGACTACTCTCAGAGTGACTCTACGAGCAGCTAGAATACTGCATGGATAATGCTCTCAGAGTGACTCTATGAACGGCTCTATTTTGTATTGATTATAGAATTATTTATCGTTAGACGCCTGCAGGGGCCTTAGGTGGACTATGCGGTGTTAGTTAGTCAAGTCCAACCTACGGTGGGAGAATTACCGCTCTCCCTGGGCGCCTAAAAAATGCACGAGCACAGCTAGGCGTTTTGATGGCTGAATGGTGAAATTATGTTTACGTTGATCTTAGAGAGCGAAGTCTTGAATGGCGCTGTGCGTGGAGGGGATGAGGCGAGTTGAGGCAGGTCGAGGCGAGTGGAGACGAGTCGACTGGTGGGGCGATGAGTCGAGATTAACCGAGGCTGGCTGAGACTAGGTGACCCGGGAGGGGGGGGTTGCTCGAAGGACCGGGGGGACTTGAGGGATCCGGGGGTTTCAGGAACCGGGGGACTCGGAAGACCGGAAAAATTTGGAGGGATCCAATTGAACCCTTCCGGGGCCCTTTGGGACACTCTGGAGACCCTTAAGGACCTCCTTGAGAAATTTTGGGACCCGTTTAAGACCCCTCTGAACCCTGGCACCCTTGGCTCCCCCTCCCTACGCTGTAAAACCCATACACAGAAAAATGTATATTCGTGAAATGCTTCAGTAGAACAGTTGACCATTCCAGTCCACGGATTACTGGCGCGTCGAGGCAGGTCGAGGTGCGTCGAGATCAGTCGAAACATGTTAAGGCGAGTCGAGTTGGTCGCGCAACGAGCTGAGACTGTCTGAGGTGATTCGAGACAAGCCGAGCTGAGCTGAGACGAGGGTACCCGAGGAGCTCGGGGACCCGGGGGACTTGGAGGGCCTTCCGGGAATAGTCGGGCTCTTTTGGGACCCGAGACACTTCTGGCACCTTACTCCAACCCCAAAATGCTTGAGTGAAAAAAAAAATTGTTAGCGCAGAGACCTACTCGGTATCTGCGTTGAACCTACCATATGTCTACGTTGAACCTACTTTGTAACTGTGTTAGATCTACTCTGTGTCTGTGTTGAACTTATTCTGTATCTAAGTTGGAACTACTCGGAATCTGCGTTGAACTTGCTCGTAATCCACGCTGCACCTACTTTGCCACTCTTCAATTGCCCTGCGGGGGAGTCTACATTAACTTCTCGTTGGGACTCCGCTGGAAGAGTGAAGCAACAACTACTACTACTCTACGAACAGCTAGGATACTGCTCGGATGTTGCTCTCAGCGTGGCTACGAACAGCTAGGACACTGCATGGATGTTGCTCTCACAGTGACTCTACGAACGAACGACTAGGATGATGCACGGTTGTTGCTCTCAGAGTGACTACGAACGGCTAGGATGCTGCACGGATGTTGCTCTCAGGGTGACTCTACGAACGACTAGGATACTGCACGGATGCTGCTCTCGGAGTGGTTCTACGAACGTCTAGGATACTGCACGGATGTTGCTCTCAGAGTGACTCTACAAACGGGTAGGATACTGCACGGATGTTGCTCTCAGAGGGACTACGAACGTCTAGGATACTGCACGAATGTTGCTCTCAGAGTGACTAGAAACAGCTAGGATACTGCACGAATGTTGCTCTCATAGTAACTCTACGACCGGCTAGGGTACTGCACAAATAGTGCTCTCAGAATGACTACGAACGACTAGGATACTGCACGGATGTTGCTCTCATAGTGACTACGAACAGCTAAGTTGCTGCAGAGATGCTGCTCTCAGAGTGACTACGAATGGCTCGGACACTGCACGGATGCTGCTCTCTGAGTGACTCTACAAACGACTTGGGTACTGCACGGATGCTGCTCTCAGAGTAACTACAAACTGCTAGGATACTGCACAGGTATTGCTCTTAGAAAGGCCACGAGCGGCTAGGATACTGCACGGATGTTGCTCTCAGTGTGACTATGAACGGCTGGGATTCTGCATGGATGTTGAGTCCAGAGTGACTACGAACAGCTAGGATACTGCACGGATGTTGCTCTCTGAGTGACTACGAACGGCTAGAATACTGCACGGATGCTGCTCTCAGAGTAACTACGAACGGCCAAGATACTGCACGTATGCTGCTCTCTGAATGACTACGAACGGCTAGGATATTGCACGAATGTTGCTCACAGAGTAATTACAAATGCTAGGATATTGCACGGATGCTGCTCTCAGAGTGACTACGCACTGCTAGGATACTGCACGGATGCTGCTCTCATATTGACTACGAAAGGCTAGGATGCTGCACGGATGTTGCTCCTCGAGTGGCTTTACGAACGTCTAGGATACTACACGGATGCTGATCTCAGAGAGCCTACGAACAGCTAAGATACTGCAGGAATGTTGCTGTCAGAGTGACTACAAACAGCTAGGATACTACACGGATGTTGCTCTCATGTTAACTACACGAATGGTTAGGATACTGCACGGATGTTCTCATAGTAACTCTACTAACGACTATGATACTGCACGAATGTTGCTCTCAGAGTGACTCTACGAAGGGCTAGGATACTGCACGGATGTTGCTTTTGTAACTTATTAGGAATGGCTGAGTTTTTAGCCTAAAGTCTACATAACGCTAAACCGGGAGGAATAAAAATGAGGTGCAGAAAAATTATATCTTACTCTAATAGAAACAATGATAAGTACTGTTCTTCCATAGACATGATAGTCAAGAAGAAAACATTGGGTGAACAGTACGGTATGACTTTTTAGCATTGACCATCAATAATCTCAACTTAAATTAAAGTCGGCTAGGATTATTATAGCCTAGATAAAAATAAACCTAAGCCTTAGTACAATGTCAGTTTATCAGCAAAGTCTCCTGTCTGACTGGAAGGTTCTTTTCCCAGTCATGGTGATTGCCAAGGCTTGACAGGAGAAAGGGCTGAGGGGGCTTTCCACCGCGGATGAGCCTCGGAGTAGAGAAAAAAAGGAACCCTTTACTTACAGTTTTGGTTGAACTTGTAGAATGCCTTACAAACTAAACTCAAATAAAGAAACACGCTCAATTGTCTGCGACTTCGCACTGTTGACATTTGCACTGATCCAGTCCTAGTTATTACCTTGTGGAATGGCGTTAGGCGCGAGAGTGAAGGACAGATCGGGCCAGAGCGATTCTGCTAATTAGAGTGCACCACAGATGGCAACACTAGAGGTGCCAGTTATGTGGTTTTACATTACTAGTTAATTAATAATTATAGTTTGTTCCCTTACACCTATACCAGGCTGGTACTAATTTGTGTCTACTTGTCAGTAATTGATATTTAGTTGCTAACAAAAGTGTGATACAATGCTTAATTAAAACTTTCCTGTAATCGAGGACTTAATATTCCCAGATCCTTGTTGCCGCGCTAAGCGCTGATTGGTGGCACCTGGCTTTGTGGAAGGATTTCCGCCGTCAGAAGGAAACTGCCGTTGGCGTGCGGAGGAATTCCCCCCTCCGGGAGAGAACTGCATCTATGACACATTTCCAATGGAAATTAATATAGTGGTATAACATATAATACATCCATCTTAAAAGTAATACATAATTTACAGAATGTTCATACATGTTAATTGTTGTGAGGGAGAGCAATGCAGCACTTGACTTCGCGAGCCCCTACACTGCCATCTCCTTAGTGAGTTCTTCCCCCCCCCCCCTTTATGCTGTCAGCGATATCGTGCCGGGGGTTTGGTGTGTCGTCCACTCCTATTGGTGACACCTGTTTTGGGGGGGTTGTTTTTCACGCCATCGGCATGCTGCTTTGGTGGCTGCGTGTCTGCGGGCGCTGATGGCTCACTGAAACGCCCTCTGTGAAGCGTCACAGGTGTGCACTTGGAGAATTGCTTTGGGGTTGAGATTACGCTCGAGCTGTCTTCTGCGATCTCGGGTAGCATTATCGCTGCTTTGATTCTGTCTGTGGAGACAATTTCTAATTTATTTTTGCGGATCAATTTGAATACCTTCGCGCCTCGTTTGGCAATGTGGAATGGACCTTCGTAAGGTCTGGTCAATGGCAGCTGTACTGAGTCAACCCTGATGTATGCATGCGTGCACGTTTGGAGCGTTGGGTCGATTTTACCCTTGATTTGGGTCCATTTTGGAGCCTTAAATTTAGCGTTTGCCATGGCGTTGAGTAACTTGATCGCGTATTTGTTTCGTGGCATGTCGGTGTGGTTCGAGGGGTCTATTAGATCCCCTAGTACACGCAGTGTGCTGCCGTACTGCATTTCAGCGACAGAACAGTCGAGCTCTGTCTTCGGGGGTGTGCGCAAGCCTAACAGAACTAACGGGAGGTTTGTGTGCCAATCTTGCGAATTTTGTTGGCCCTTCAGACTTGACTTGAGGGTTCTGTGGAATCTTTCGATGATTCCATTAGCCCGGGGATGGTAAGCTATTGTTTGGATTTTTTTGGATACCGAGTAGCTTACATAAAGTAGTTGTCAATTCCCCTTCGAAATTTGCTCCTCTGTCAGTTGTCAATGTTTCGGATACCCCTTAGCGGGTTACCCAGATCATTAGAAACGCTTTGGCTACGGCTTCTGCGGTTGCGTCTTTTATCGGAATTGCTTCGGGCCGTCTGCTGTACCTATCTATTATCGTAAATAAATAACGGTAGCCATTGCTGCTCGGGAGCGGGCCGACAATATCCATGTGGACTGCTTTGAAACTGTCTGAGACTGGTACAAAATGTTGAAAATGTGCCTTGTTGTTGCGATTTATTTTGGCCGATTGACAACTTTTAACACATTTGAGCTTGTTTGCGAATGATTTTGCTCATGTTTGGCCAGAACGCCTTGGGTTTGATCATTAGGACATTTCGCCTGATGCCGGGATATGCGAGGTCGTGCTGAGACCTTATGTACTGTTCGCACATCGACTCCGGAATGAACGGTCTTGACTGGGGCTGTGTGCGTTCGTTAGAGATACTATTTCTGCACTCTAGTTTATATGGTATGCTTCGCCTTTGTGGAATGCCTCGAATTGCTCGTCGATCATGGAATTTAATTCCTCATCGTGGAGGTGCGCGTTGGCAAGTTCTTCGAGTGTTATCGCTGGGTCCACGACCACGTTTATTGCATCGGCTCTACTGAGCGCATCGGCTACTACATTGTCTCTACCGCAGATGTACGGCACGTCCGAAGTGAACTCAAGAATATAGGACAGATGCTTTGCCTCGCGGGGGGGAAGTGTTTGTCCAAATTTGACGCTTGGATCGCCTTTGTTATGGACTGATGGTCGGTATGGAGACTAAAGTGTGTCCCTTGAAGCGCGTGTTTGAAGTGCTTTATTGCAAGGTACGCTGCTAGTAGCTCTTGGGAGAACGTCGAGTATTTGATCTCGGTCTTTGTGAAACGCTTGCTAAAGAAAGCGTCTACGACGCTGCCGCAGTCGTTTACGCATCTACTACAAGGGATAAATGCGCTGATGCTGTTGGGAATTTTAAAGCAGTGCGGTTAGCAAGTTGAATTTTTATGAGCATGAACGCTTCCTCTGCCTCAGGTGTCCACGCTACTATTGTTGATGTGCCTTTTCGTTTGGGCTTTAGCAGGTTATTGATTGGTGCTAACGTTTCGGCTGCTTGAGGCAGGAACCGGAGGTAGTCATTTACCATGCCCAGGAACCTTCGCAAACCGTGCATCTCCGCCGGTTTTGGGTAGTCTTTGATGGCTGCGACCTTGCTCGGAAGCGGTTTGATGCCTTCTCTGCTTATTTGATGGACCAGAAATTTTAGATTTTCCTGGACAAATTTACACTTTTCCATGTTGATGACTAGGCCGTACGTTTGGAGGCGTTTGAACACAGCTTCAATGTGGCCGTAATGGTTATCTTTGGTTTCGCTTGTTATTAACACATCATCTACGTACGCGAATGCATTGTCAATGCCTCTGAGCACCTCGTGCATGAACCTTTGGAAAGTTTGGGGTGCACATTCAAGGCCAAATGGTAATCGAGTATACTCATATAACCCAAATGGTGTTGTGACAGCGGTTTTTGGTATGTTCGCTTCGTTGACGGGTATGGCACAGAATGCCGACTGGAGGTCTAAATTAGTGAAAAATTTCGATGCGCCTACTTGTACTGCAAAATCATGAACGTGAGGAATTCCTTATTCATCGTCTTGTGTTATATAATTCACACGTCGGAAATCGAGTGTTGCCCTCCATCCCTCTTCTTTCGGCACTAAGTGAAGCGGAGCATCCCACGGGCTTGCTGAAGGCGGACGATCCTCAGTCGGAGTAATTCCTTGACCGTTTTTTTAGCTATGGCAAGTTTATCCGGGGCTAGTCGTCTGTGCCTGTTGAATAGCGGTGGCCCTTTTGTTGGTATGTAGTGGACCGTGCTGTGAGGCGGGCAATGTTTTAGCGTTTCTGGCTCGGTTATAATAGAGTATTTTTTTAGTATCGTCCTGCACCGTTCCGGTATTTAGTCGCCGGTGCCGACTATTCGCATAGCAGCATCGAGTCGAGCTCGCGTAGCGTTCGTAGTGAGGCTGGTCGTCGGATCGAGGAGTACCATGTTTTTTAAATTGATGGTGAGACTCACCCATAGTGGGTTAGGAAGTCTATGCCCAGAATTGGCATGGTTACATCAGCTATGACAAAATCGCATTGAAAATCTCTACGGAGTCCTAACTTAATGATTAGAGTTTTGCGGTTGTGAGTGGCGATGTTGCTGCCGTTCGCAGCTATTAGCATCGCTTCTGCGCCCTGGGTTCTGTTGCCTGCAGTCGCTGGGAGGCAACTGAGTGAAGCTCCTGTGTCGACTATAAATTGAATGCGCGTCTTTGTACAATAGACCCTCATCGCCGTTATTTTCTCTTTGAATTTTCCTGAGTCTCTGCCGCTGGTCACATTTAGGACTTGGGTTTGGCGGTTCCCAAAGTCCAAGTACACGGTAGGTTGCACTTCGTGTCTTTAGAGCCAAATTTATAGTGATACCAACACGTATCAAATTTAGAGTTATTGCGGGGCTTTGAGCCACTTTGTTGCTGCGATTTTGAGCGGTCGACGTACTCTCTGCCGCGGCCTTCGCCTCCGCGTCGGACTAATTGCTCCAGCTTTTCGTGCTTCGCAGCTAGGCTCTTGATGCTCGTTTGCAGTTGTTTGATAACGACAGTTAGCTGAGTTAATTTGCTCTGAGGTGCCGTCGCTGGCGTTGCTGGCTTTAATGACATCGGAACGAAGTTACACGCGGTAACGCTATTCGTTGCCGGTTCGCAGATTTGTGCTATCGACGGGCCGTTTCGTGCCTCTATCTCCATGATTCGGTCAGCCTGAAGGGCTATTTTCTCCAGGCTTAGATCGTCTACTGCTAACGCAAGTATTGTTTGCACATTTGATTGGAGTTTCTGGAGGAAGAGCGTCTTGAGGAACGTTTCATCGGCTTGGCTGGTAAATCAAATAATGTCAGCATTTGACGTAGGAAAGCGACGTCCGGTTTTAGCGCTCCTACCACTTCCTTGAATTGGACCAACGGGTCCGAAATAGCTTGCAAGTCAAACAAAGTTTCAACCTGCGCGAACCATAAGGGTAAGTCGCTTGTGTTGAACGGTGGTAGCTGGATCGAAATAGGTGTTTTCAGTGTCGTAACCGGCGGTGGTGGAAGCGGTGGATCTACGACTGCGTCCAGCATGTTGGCTTGTTGCACTTACTTGGATCTAAATTTTTAAAACAGAATTTGGTTTAAACTTAATAAATGTTCTGAGAACGAACGGTATTGACGAAGGAAATCTCGGAATATTTAGTTATGCAATTAAAACGTTATTCAATTTGAATCGCCCGGACCGAATTTAGATTGAAATTCTCTTATTCGCACTATTATAGAGTCTGGACAGTCGTGCAATGTCCAATATTGAACGCTTATTAATAAATAGCGTAGTTAATTTGAGAAACACTACAATGATCAATTCTGATATAACGCATTTAGTTTCGTATTTCCTTAAGACACAGTTACAATTGATGCTCTGGTCGGTACTGTGCTTGACTGGACAGTCAGTTCCAACACTGGGGCTCGGTCGCCACTGCTCGTGCTGCTTCTGTGAGGGGTGCTATGCTGGCAGGGATGTCTCTACCTGCTTGATTGTTTGGCTCGCTGCCTGGGCTAGGTCTAAACGCATGTGTGACCGCGGTGCTTTATCCTAGGTGCGCTGCCTGCTGCATTGCTGCTGTGTTACGCGCAGTTGGTCGCTCGCTGTGCTGTCGGGGTTCAGTGTTTGAACTCAGCCGATGTTTCGAGCAGTGCTACCTGCATCAACCTTTATCAAGGCTGTGCTGGGGGTTGTTGCATGCGTTGATGACTATTTAAAATATCCTATTTAACATATTAGATGTTTCATCCTTAATTATTTTGCACATTGAAATATAGATTTAAATTGAAATGAATTGATGTGCCCGTGCAGCGCATTGTTTGAATGCCACTCAATTATTCTATAATTCATGACGCACTGCATGTTTCAGGAAATATAATACAAAGAAAGTAACATGCAATTGATGGCTGTTGCTACGCTGTCATCACAGTTTAACACTTGAACTTGACTGAATTGAGCAGTGTGTTCTGCAGTCTGCCTTATTTGAAGGTTCTGCTTGGGGTATTCTGCATGCGGTATCTGATATAATGCTCTATGCAGCTGCTGCGACCAAACTGGTTAGGGAACGTGGCAATATCTTAAAATTGAACAAACATGTTATGAATCCTCACTCTTAAAATGAACACACATGTTATGAGTCCTCACGGAAATGTTCATGACTGGAGACGCTGGAATGAGAGAATCAGAATTTAATTCCTAAAAAAGTTTAAAATTGCTCTATTTTGCACGGTACTTCATGTCACTTGTGTGTGTGAATGACCTTTACGGTATGACTTTTATCAATATCATCAATAATCTCTACCTAAATTAAAGTCGGCTAGGATTATTATACTCTAGATAAAAATAAACCTAAGCCTCAGTACAATGTCAGTTTGTCAGCAAAGTTTCCTGCCTGATTGGAAGTTTTTTCCCCCAGTCATGATGTTTGCCAAGGCTCGACAGAAGAGAGGGTGGACGGGGGCTTTCCACAGCGGATGAGCCTTGTAGTAGAAAAAAAAGGAACACTTTACTCACAGTTTTGATAGAACTTGTAGAATGCCTCACAAACTAAACTCAGATAAGGAAACACGCTCAATTGTCTGAGACTTCGCACT
>SDVV010028456.1:0-11954 GCA_016164225.1 Gammarus roeselii | reverse complement strand
CCGCTGTTGATAAAACGATGTGTTTGTGATGTACAAATTGCAAGCGTAGAGTCAACACCACTAGAATAGTATTATTTTTCGTTTTCATAATTCATCATTGCATTAATTCAACACTGTTCTGGGGAATTATGTTTATAAGGGACAGCTTACGGGTTCTGGAGTGGACTGAAAAGATAGGTTGATAAGAAATGTCCCATGAGATCATGCGTAGCATTACATGTGCCCCTTTATATACTTGTATTATATATGCTACCTTCGAACAAAGAATAGATGCTTTTCTGGCCTCTTGATCTGATTTCTCTTTCAACTTTCTGACATGGTTACATTCATTCAAGTCTCTAATAACCAAAACAATATCTTATATCTGCCCATGGCAGACCTCATCCCCCTTCTAGATAGCAGTTATTTATTCCTCAGGCTAGAAGTAATGTTAGCTACACGACCTGTAGACCCCTTTTGGTCATGCCACATCTTCGCCTGCCATGGCTGATCTTCGCCTGCCACGGTTGATCATGGTAGGTCGTGATCGGTCAGTCATGGTTGGCTTTTAGTTGGTGTGTCGCCTCCTCTCTCTGACGAACACTAACGATGACGGACGGACGGACATTGCACGATGTCTACCCGTGCACCGATTGGGCAGACCGTGACGCCAGGCAACTTTAGGGCCAGAGGCACGAGAAGGGCTCTGAGTCACTTCTAATGGTCTAAATATGGGATGCCTTGGATACTCTGCAGATTAATAAGTAGTGCTTGAGTGGGTAGGAGGCCTCGGTGACCGAGTGGATAGATCACGCTTCCAGCTCTAATCTATGTTGTTTCATATTGTGGGTTTCAGCGTTGGCAAACACACTGTGGCCTTGTGGCACCTCTTTGACCGCCTACCTCAAGCTACCCTCTAGCTTAGGGGAAAATGTCTGTTTGTCTATTTATACCTATTTATTTCCCTGTAGGGGAGAACGTTGCAGGTGTGGCACGTGTTGAACACGCGCATATAGTTGAACCGCACACATATATACAGCTCACTACCAACCAACAACAAACAATTTTACTGAATGCGAGGGGAGGATAGGGACATGGCCACTAATGTACTCATGTCCTCAGCAGTCCACGGTGAGGGGAGGATAGGGACATGGCCACTAATGTACACGCGTCCTCAGCAGGCCACGGCGAGGGGAGGATAGGGACATGGCCACTAATGTACTCATGTCCTCAGCAGGCCACGGTGAGGGGAGGATAGGGACATGGCCACTAATGTACTCCTGTCCTCAGCAGGCCACGACGAGGGGAGGATAGGGACATGGCCACTAATGTACTCATGTTCTCAGCAGGCCACGGCGAGGGGAGGATAGGGACATGGCCACTAATGTACTCATGTCCTCAACAGGCCAAGGCGAGGGGAGGATGGGGACATGGCCACTAATGTACTCATGTCCTCAGCAGGATAAGGCTAGAGGAGGATAGGGACATGGCTACTAATGCACTCATGTCCTCAGCAGGCCATAGCGAGGGGAGGATAGGGACATGGCCACTAATGTACTCAAGTCCTCAGCAGGCCACGGCGAGGGGAGGATAGGGACATGGCCACTAATGTACTCATGTCCTCAGCAGGCCACGGCGAGGGGAGGATGGGGACATGGCCACTAATGTACTCATGTCCTCAGCAGGCCACGGTGAGGGGAGGATAGGGACATGGCCACTAATGTACTCATGTCCTCAGCAGGCCACGGCGAGGGGAGGATAGGGACATGGCCACTAATGTACTCATGTCCTCAGCAGGCCACGGCGAGGGAGGATAGGGACATGGCCACTAATGTACTCATGTTCTCAGCAGGCCACGGCGAGGGGAAGATAGGGACATGGCCACTAATGTACTTATGTTCTCAGCAGGCCACGGCGAAGGGAGGATGGGGACATAACCACTAATGTACTCATGTCCTCAGCAGGCAACGGCGAGGGGAGGATAGGGATATGGCCACTAATGTACTCATGTCCTCAGCGGGTTCGGACGCAATAAGTTCCCCACGGTGAGGAGAAGATAGGCCCCAAATCGGTTGGACAGCCCCGGACATCACATACTGATCCGAGGCTGCTCAACATTCTGAACCTCTTAAGACCCTTGATTCTCAGTGTACACTATGGCTTTAGACGTGCACTCACTGCACGTGCATCTGTAAGTGCAGTGGCCGCACGGCAAGCGACTTATGACTTCAATGCAGGGAAATTAAGATTGTCGTGTGCATTGCTCTTTCTGAACTCCTGGGGAGGGTGGCAAAGGCCCTCAGTGTCGTTGGTCAGGGGGTTTTGATCACCTCCACTCTCAATATCGTGACAGGAGTACTGACCCCCTACCTAGCACATCCTTACTGGCCAATACCGCTAGGGTTGTAAGTAATAGTTGCTTTTATTGAAGGGCAATTACAGTTCCTCGGAATGTTGGTCAAAACACCGCTTGTATCCAAATACTTGATTGTGCCCTCGCGCAGTGTCGTACCAAAAACTGATCCCTCGTGCAGTGTGTCGTGCCTATCACGGATCCCTCGCGCAGTGTCGTAACAAAAACTGATCCCTCGTGCAGTGTGTCGTGCCTATCACTGATCCCTCGCACAGTGTGTCGTGCCCATCATGGATCCCTCGCGCAGTGTCGTACCAAAAACTGATATCCCGTGCAGTGTGCCGTGCCTATTACTGATTCCTCGCGCAGTATGTCGTGCCAAACACTGGTCCCTCGCACAGTGTGTCGTGCCAAACTCTGATCCCTCGTGCAGTGTGCCGTATTACTGATTCCTCGCGCAGTGTGTCGGGCTTAATATTGATCTCCCGCGCAGTGTTGGCAGTCATCACACGCCAGGTATTCGAAGAAATTGAAAGCCTGAAATAATAACTGTGTTGAAAACGTGTTAATAATAACGTGTTAAAAAGCCATTTATGTTTCCCTGTTTTGCAAAAGCCATCTTTAGAGGGTGTTATAAGCTTAGTAAAGAACCAGTTCCCACAAACGGGAAACATAATGTCCCGCGGAGAGGCGCCACTAGGGTCTTTTCCCGTGGGAGTGCTCCATGTGGTCTAACAAATGTAAAACATTGCTCTTGTGTGTGAATTTTATTCCTTTAGACAGAATTTGTCAGCAGCCATCACGGGGCAATCATCACGGTTCAATCATCACGGTTCAATCATTACGGTTCAATCATCACGGTTCAATCATCACGGTTCAATCATCACGGTTCAATCATCACGGTTCAATCATCACGGTTCAATCATTACGGTTCAATCATCACGGTTCAATCATCACGGTTCATTCATCACGGTTAAATCATCACGGTTCAATCATCACGGTTCAATCATCACGGTTCATTCATCACGGTTCATTCATCACGATTCAACCATCACGGTTCAATCATCACGGCTTAATCATTACGGCTCAATCATCACGGCTCAATCATCACGGTTCAATCATCACGGTTCAATCATGTTAATCAAATGTGAAACTAGAGCACGCCGGTCGTTGCAATCGATCGTGATCCCACTGCGAAACCCCGTAAATTTAAAAAATAATAATGACATCGTGGTCATCTGACACGCTTTGATGTAAGTAGTTTCTTTCATGGTAATAGAGACACATTACATTACCTTATGGAATATATTAATATCTCTTATAAAAAGAATTCGTTACATATGATGTATCAATGTTCGGAATTTAATATTATAGTCACCGAATTAGCAAGGTCATTGCCGATCAAAGCTCTGACACCTAACCGTTCTTAGCTGCGGGTCACACAGTACGGCATTCCGGGTTCATGGTATCTCTTCTACCTCCAAAGAACGATTCATCAAAGCATATTTCACACGTCACAACAGAAGATGTGCAAAAAAACACTTCGTTTGTCAACAAAGAAGTCGTTAGTCATTTCTCGACAGAATCTGGCAGGTTGAGAAGGTGATCAGACAACAGCCAGCTGTTCCGGTTCCTCAGTTCATGTTCAATTGGGAATAGAACTCGGACGACGGACTTTCAGGGGAGAACGTTCTTGAAATCTAAAAACTTTGTTACCCGATCTGATGTGTTACTTAAACAGCATGAAAGCAGGCTCCGGAATAGGGAAATATTTGATTGATACGCTCATATCCGCAACTTGTGGGTCGCTTCATGATAACATTATTCGTGAGAACACAGCTTTGCAGTACAGTGTGTACTACGTGGCAGTTATGCTCCAGGAGAGGGAGTTTGTATAGAGTGACATAGAACATTATTTGTGAGAACACAACTTTACAGTAAAATGTGTTCTACGTGGCAGTTATGCTCCAGGAGAGGGAGTTTGTATAAAGGGACAATGAACATTATTCGTGCGAACACAGCTTCACAGTACAGTGTGTACTACGTGGCAGTTATGCTCCAGGAGAAAGAGTTTGTATAAAGGGACAATGAACATTATTCGTGAGAACACAGCTTCACAGTACAGTGTGTACTACGTGGCAGTTACGTTCCGGGGGAGGGGCTTCGTGTGAAGAGACAAAGAGAGCAGCTGGAGCTTGAGGTCCCCAGCCGCTGAATTACTCTACATCTTTAAACTCTTCCACACGATATATCTTAAATCCAATGTTTTACATTTATAGGAATAATGCAAGTAAATTTATCATGAACTGTTCTGCGGTGGTTTCTCTCAGTTGAATGTGTTGAACGTTACTATGCTCCTAATTTATGTTTGTCACTGTACTCTGGTTGATAAGTAGGTATAATTATGACTTTGTGTTCTTATTCCACTGTATCGTTAACATCAAATGAAAAAAATCCATTATGTTCGCCCTGAAGCTAAGCAACGGTTCAACTCGATCAATAATATCCTTTTTAGTAGAGGTGACCCATGCCCTGCTTTAAGTAGAAGTGGACCCCATGCCCTGCTTAAAGTAGAGGTGGACCCCATGCTCTGCTTAAAGTAGAGGTGACCCCATGCCCTGCTTAAAGTAGAGGTGGACCCCATGCCCTGCTTTAAGTAGAAGTGGACCCCATGCCCTGCTTAAAGTAGAGATGGACCTCATGCCCTGCTTAAAGTAGAGGTGACCCCATGCCCTGCTTTAAGTAGAGGTGGACCCCATGCCTTGCTCAAAGTAGAGGTAAGCCCCATGCCCTGCTTAAAGTAGAGGTGACCCCATGCCCTGCTTCAAGTAGAGGTGGACCCCATGCCTTGCTCAAAGTAGAGGTAAGCCCCATGCCCTGCTTAAAGTAGAGGTGACCCCATGCCCTTTTAAAGTAGACGTAGCCCCATGCCGATCAATAGGGAAATATCATCACTGCTGGGCAAGTTACAGTAACTCAATACATTGTTCCATTACTTTTTCCGAGTTTTGCTTGGTAAAGTTGGACAAATTTCAGAGAAAATGTAGCTAGTTACAATAAACTGCCATGATGTGACGATCTTCCGTTAATCCTTAAAGTCAAGCTGCGCGACACTCGTGATGCACTAGGCATTGATACTCGTGCACGCCTTTTGACAAGACTTCCCTCGTCCGGCGTAGCCTAAGAAGGGGCGACTGGGGCGGCCTCTTGAGGTCTGAAAATAGAATGATATACATTCTAAACATCCATAAAAAAATCTACCTCCCCCTATGAGATAATGTTGGCTACGCACTTGTGCTTTATGTTGGCCACGTATTTTTGGTAGAGGTTCCTGAATGCGACATGCAAAATTCTTATGGTGTCATGTGCTTCCAATACATTCGTTCATTTATTGGGTGTCACATTATTATTGTGTCAAGTCCTCTCGGGAAAGGCTTCAATGTTCTTGTGTCACGTTCTCTCGGGAGAGGCTTCAATGTTCTTGTGTCACGTTCTCTCGGGAGAGGCTTCAATGTTCTTGTGTCTAGTTCTCTCGGGAGAGGCTTCAATGTTCTTGTGTCACGTCCTTTCGGGAGAGGCTTCAATGTTCTTGTGTCACGTCCTCTCGGGAGAGGCTTCAATGTTCTTTGTCACGTCCTCTCGGGAGAGGCTTCAATGTTCTTGTGTCACGTCTCTCCGGAGAGGCTTCAATGTTCTTGTGTCTAGTTCTCTCGGGAGAGGCTTCAATGTTCTTGTGTCACGTCCTTTCGGGAGAGGCTTCAATGTTCTTGTGTCACGTCCTCTCGGGAGAGGCTTCAATGTTCTTTGTCACGTCCTCTCGGGAGAGGCTTCAATGTTCTTGTGTCACGTCTCTCCGGAGAGGCTTCAATGTTCTTGTGTCTAGTTCTCTCGGGAGAGGCTTCAATGTTCTTGTGTCACGTCCTTTCGGGAGAGGCTTCAATGTTCTTGTGTCACGTCCTCTCGGCAGAGGCTTCAATGTTCTTGTGTCACGTCCTCTCGAGAGAGGCTTCAATGTTATTGCATCTCGTTCTCTTGGGAGAAGCTTCAATGTTCTTTTGTCACGTCCTCTCGAGAGAGGCTTCAATGTTATTGTGTCGCGTTCT
The DNA here is from genome assembly GCA_016164225.1 of Gammarus roeselii. NCBI lineage: Eukaryota > Metazoa > Arthropoda > Malacostraca > Amphipoda > Gammaridae > Gammarus > Gammarus roeselii. The sequence continues at coordinate 5,519 of SDVV010028456.1, read as the reverse complement.
CTCGGGAGAGGCTTCAATTTTCTTGTGTCTCGTTCTCTCGGGAGAGGCTTCAATGTTCTTGTGTCACGTTCTCTCGGGAGAGGCTTCATTGTTCTTGTGTCACGTCTTCTCGGGAGAGGCTTCAATGTTCTTGTGTCACGTCCTTTCGGGAGAGGCTTCAATGTTCTTGTGTCTCGTCCTCTCGGGAGAGGCTTCAATGTTCTTGTGTCACGTCCTCTCGGGAGAAGCGTCAATATTCTTGTGTCTCGTCCTCTTGGGAGAGGCTTCAATGTTCTTGTGTCTCGTCCTCTCGGGAGAGGCTTCAATGTTCTTGTGTCACGTCCTCTCGGGAGAGGCTTCAATGTTCTTGTGTCACGTCCACTCGGGAGAGGCTTCAATGTTTTTGTGTCTCGTCCTCTCGGGAGATACTTCAATGCTTTTGTGTCACGTCCGATCAATAAAGCCTACCAATATCATGCGCTATTTCCTCCATGTGTCACGTTCCTCTTTCAGAAGCTCCCAAATGTATTGCGACACGTCCTCGGCATGTCACTCTCTTGCGGCCTGTCTCCCCAACAGGGACCAGACAAGCTTTCAGCGACAGTCGGTAAAGTGTGGAGTGGAGAAGTCGCCTCCCTTTGTTGGCTCATCATAGTGTTATTGTGTCAAGGGGAAGGCTGGACCAAGAATGGGCAATCTGGGCTAAGAAGTGAAGGCTGGGTCAGAAAGGGTAAGCTGGGTCATGAGAGGCAGGCTGGTCCAGGAAGTGTTATTCTGGGCCAAGAAGCAGCAGGCTGGGCCAAAAGGGGACAGGCTGGGGCTAGAGGGGGTGGGCTGGGGCAAGAAAACGTAGGGTGGACAAACTGGGTTAAGAGTAGACATATTGGGACAACAGCGGACAGTCTGAGCTAAGAGGGGGCAGGCTGAGGCAAGATGGTGAGATTGGGCCAACAGAGTGCAAGCTGGGTCAAGTAGGAGTAGACTGGGCAAGCTGGGCCAAGAGGAGCAGGCTGGGCCAAGAGGTGGTAGGCTGAAGAAAGAGTCGTTAATATGCGGAATCTGGGCCGACGGTTGCACTATTTGAAATATGATGAGCTTCGTAGGTGTATTAATTGAACAATGAATTGAATCATCATTGTATCAATTACATTTAAAAGTTATTTAGTATGTATCCATTATATATTTTAATGAATTATCAAATAGAATACATTTCATTTTAAAAACCAAATGAGGATTGTATTCATTACCTTCTAGCGATGAATTTGATCCATTGACTCACCAACAATGAATTGGTACTGTATGCATTACCTTTAAAAACAGACCAGTATGACATAGACTAATGCTTTAATATAAGAGTAATGCATCCATCACCTCTCTAGACGAGCCTGTATTGCATTCATTACCCTTCTAAAGAATCAACATGGGAACGAACTCGAACCGCCTCGACCAACAAAGCGAGCCAATTATAATCAATCTGAAACAGTATTGAGGGAGGATCCACCGCTGACCCATAGGAAGGCAGGGGAGGGTGAGGACGGCTCTGGGGAAGGGCCGGGGCTGGGGAAGGCATTTAACCTTACATTGATAGATGGGAGATGTTTAAGCTAAGGAATTGCTGGGAAGGAAATGAAAAATCTTGTTTCACTCAACTCTTTAAGAAAGCTGATTGAAAGGAAAGGGTGGAGACTTTCTTAATTATCGATTGCAAGGCTAGGTGATTTTTCTTGTCGTTTTGTGTAGCAATATGAAACACAAAAACGTACTTACTGTATTTACGTCTCACAAAGAAATCAGAATTGGGCAGACAGTTTAAAGCACATAGTTTTTTTCCTCCTTCTTTCGAACATGACCATTTTCTTTTCAAAAGCGCTCCTATTTGCAGCCACCCCCCTATTCCACCCCCGGCACAAGCCCAAGGCAGTAGAAGTAACTAAATACATGTTTCATTACTGTGACGGACTTCTGGTAGCGAGATTACGGACAAATGCTTTAGATTAGTAATAAAGAGCAGTTTTCTCGTAGCTGCACCTGTTACCTAAACACACCAGTCTGGGTTGTACCCAATAACCCCCTGGTGGACCACATGTGCGGGGCTCCTCATCCGGTGTGGCGGTAGATTCTCTCCCCGCAGTGAGGCTGGGTGTCCTATCATCCCCTTAATCAAACAAATAGGGAAACTGATCAAGATTGTATTCCTCATTTCGCTTCCAGCAGATGACTGACCCAGGTAGCAAGGTTTGCAGTCCCAGGTGGCTGTCTCGAGCGGCGGCCAGACAGAAGACTTGCACGATTTAATGAATAAGAGCTGAAGCTTTCAAGATTTTTTGAACGAGTTGGTCAGTTATCTCCATGGTTTGTTCACCATTTCGATAAGAAGATATCGGTCAAGGTTGAATTGTTGGATCGTCCTCGTCCGTCTTCTATTAGTAGTTGAGTTTCAATAATAAAATAAGAAGTAGCTCAGTGATCAAAGAGTCATTCATATTTAGGAACCGGACGATCGAATAAATGAACATCAAATTAATAAAAGCTATGAACATAATTGTGATTAATTCACTGTTTCGATGGTCATGCGTGGTTGTTAAACTCAAACACAAATAAAGGTTTTGAACCTTTTTTGGGATCAGATACTCCGTTTTGAGCACGCTTATGATCATTTGCGAAGCCACCGACAGTCGTTTAATTAACCTGTTAGCGGTTTGTTGTTCGAGCGAAATATACAAGAAGCAATTTACTGACATAAATGGTATTTATTTATATTTAAAATTAATTTAACAAATAATTTTATTTTATTTTGGAGTCGCGCTTTAAACTAAAAAGCTACGGTTGCGGATTAGCGGGTAGCAGCTTCCTCTATTTGTTAGATGTAGCGCCATGGCGGTAGCGGTTTCCTCTATTTGTTGGAGGTAGCGCCATGGCGGTAGCGGTTTCCTCTATTTGTTAGATGTAGCGCCATAGCGGTAGTGGTTTCCTCTATTTGTTAGATGTAGTGCCATAGCGGTAGCGGTTTTCTCTATTTGTTAGATGTAGCGCCATAGCGGTAGCGGTTTCCTCTATTTGTTAGATGTAGCGCCATAGCGGTAGCGGTTTCCTCTATTTGTTAGATGTAGCGCCATAGCGGTAGCGGTTTCCTCTATTTGTTAGATGTAGCGCCATAGCGGTAGCGGCTTCAGCTAGCCAAGGTTGCGGAAGAAGAGGTAGCTGTTTCACAAATTTGCCAGCAGTGCCCACCTTTGAGCATTCATTGTCACTAACTGATTGGATTCTGTCCTCCTCCAGACGATTGGTGGGCACTGACAAACTCATGGTTAAGGTCTGTTAATCCGTGTTGTGCCTCTTCTTTAATCACTGATGAACTCAAGGTTAAGGTCTGTTAATCCGTGTCGCGCCTCTTCTTTAATCACTGATGAACTCGAGGTTAAAGTCTGTTAATCCGTGTTGTGCCTCTTTTTTAATCACTGACGGACTGAAGGTTAAGGTCTGTTAATCCGTGTCGCGCCTCTTCATTAACCACTGATGAACTCAAGGTTAAGGTCTGTTAATCCGTGTCGTGCCTCTTCTTTAATCACTGATGAACTCAAGGTTAAGGTCTGTGAGTCCGTGTCGCGCCTCTTCTTCAATCACTGATGAACTCAAGGTTGAGGTCTGTTAATCCGTGTTGGGCCTCTTCTATAATCACTGATGGACTCTGAAGGTCAAGGTCTGTTAATCCGTGTCGTGCCTCTTCACATTTAGGATGATCCATTGTATTCCTTGGGGTTCCCAGGCTTTGGGTTCCCAAGCCTGGGGTTCCTAGGTTCCAGTGCCTCTGCACAAACGATGCCCTGACTAGGAGAATTAAACAAAAGCAAAAGGATGTACACCTTTTGAAAACTGATTCCGCATTTGCCATGAATATTTTTTTCCTTCAAAAAATTGTCCATCCAAATGGTAGAGTTTTAGGACACGCCGTGAATGAAATACTTAACATTATTTTGCATAGGTCACCTCTTGGCGCATAGGATCGATTTATAGTCGAGTTTACGACGGTTGTTTGGCCTTGCCTGGCATATTAGGCGATGTTTGATGGCTGTCCTCCCAAGAGTCTGATGTTGGAGCCGCAGTTAGCTTGCGCTGACCGTCTCTACGAGAAATGAAAGGTAAACACTGTCCGAATGAAAGGTGTGACGGGAAGGCAATGAAGGGTTGTGATGGAAAAGCAATGATAACCTGTGATGCGAGGGCAATGATGTTCTATGATGAGATGGAAGCGAAGGACTGTGATGAATGGGTATGAAGGACTATGATTAGCCGGCAATGAAGGGCTGTGATGGGAGGGCAATGAAGGTATGCAATGAGAGGGCAACAAATGACTGTGATGGAAAGGCAATGAAGGGTTGGGATGGTATGGCAATGAAAGGTTGTGATGGGGAGGCAATGAAATGCTGTGATTGGAGGGCAATGAAGAACAGTGATGGAAGGACACAATGAAGGGCTGTGATGGGAGGGTAATGAAAGGCTGTGTCGGGACGACAACGAAGGGCTGTGATGGGAAGGCAATGAAGAGGAGTGATAGGAGGACAGTGAAGAGCCGTGATGGGAGGGCAATGAATAGCTATGGTGGGAGGGCAATAAATGACTGTGATGGGAGTTCAATGACGTCCCTTCACTGAAGCCGATGTCAGAGGGAAGTCTAAAGCACGCTTGATTGATGAACATGAATCGTCTGTGTAAAGCATGACTGGCGCCCTAAGCATTTGAGGCAAGCACACGTGGTCGTGTTTAGTTGTTGAAGCCACAGTGATGAAGATAAGTTCTACAACCCACTGCTGCTGCAGATAAAAACTGTGTAGGTATCAGTGTACTGTTCAACTTATGTTATTTGATGAAATATGTAATAAAAAGTACTCTAAATTAAACGTTAGGAGTAGACACAAGTGTGCTGAAACGCAATTTGAGGCAGTTTTATCGGCGGGCGTACGGACGGGCAACCTTGGGGCGACCATATGGCCGGAGTCAGGCGGCGGGACCGGATGTGGGTGGAGTCACTGGTAAGGGAGGCGGGCGACGCGAAGGTGTGAAAGGGAGCGGGGGCTTTCGGCCCCACGCTTTCGAATATTCATTGAGAAGGTTTATGTTAAGAACATTTTCCCTTTTATTGTATTTTGATATTTATTGTATTTATATATGTTTTTTCTTCTTTAGATGGCTGTATTGGGGTACGCTTGGTTCCTTACTGTTTTTCATTTTATATGTACTCGTTGTTGGTAGGAATACAGTTATAACAAATTTCCGGAGGGGTGGGGTGCGGTAGAGGACCCCCTAGGCCAAAAGTTGGATGCTCTTTGGAAATTAAGTGAGTTTGCTCCTACCTGGCATGTTTGCTATGCTTGAGTTTTATATCATTAGATATTTATGTCTGGACACTAATTCTATATATTTTACTGTATATATATATATTTGTATTTTCATCTAGTTGAGGTATAATTGACTCATTCGGAGGCTGGCTGGTTATTCTTCGCGGTTGGATTGGGATATTTCATGTGTTTTGTTCGTTTATC
>SDVV010028455.1:0-11954 GCA_016164225.1 Gammarus roeselii | reverse complement strand
GATGGAGTGATGTGCGATGAACGCAGTGAACTGTTTCGGTGTGGAATGTGCATTTACTGCGACTGTTAGTGCAGTGAAGGAGGGGTGAGGCTTGGAATGTGGGCCTAGTGGCATGAGGGCTTAATGGGGTAGGCCAGATCTTTGCGGTTACCTCGCTCCAAGGCTATGGAGGGTAGTGGAGAGGCACGTAGCTAATTTCTGCCCTTACACTGACGATCACAAACACATAAACACTGTGTTGTTGATACGGCACACACACTTTGTTTGCACTGGTGTGATTATTCAAATTTTTAGAATGTCTTTCTTAGGATGGCCGATTTAAAATTTGCCATGTATAATATTTAACACAGCAAATGAAAGTGACCTCCTCTATTTATATCGAGCAGAGGAGGAAACTAGCCACAACCACACCCCACGGCTGCACTACAAGACTGATGTTGATTGTACCTGAGTGGTGTTGATTGTACCTGCTTACATTGTTTCAATAGTATATCTTGGATGTCGTCTATCCTCGGATGCGCCATTGCTCCCTATATCATCTATAGCTGTTGTTGTTTTAGAGATGTCAATGTTAAAATCCGTTAAGGATATTCCGAGGTGATCTCAGGGTATTACCGTGTAATATTTGGGATATTAAATACTTGTTTGAAATTTTCACTAAACAATTTACTCGTTACCTTGTTTTCATCGACCAGTTTACCGGACTCATCAATCAAGGGGCCAATTTTAGTTTTGAAGGTTGAAAATTTGTGTGCGTAAGTAAAGTAAAACTAAGAATTTCTAGTAATTTTTTTTTTCCATTTTCTCCTCTTTCATGGTCATGCGGACCTTGATCTGTCTTCACGTGTGCTTATTTGTTTAGACGATATTTTTGATGTATCGGTTGGAATGTTTGGTTGAAATTGATTTCTGTTGTAACTATTTTTGTACCATCGAGTGCCTCAATAAAGATAGTAATAACAATAGCTATTATTATTATTTATTCGTTATTCAATTGCAACAATATCATCTTCTTCTTTCCTGCGTCTACGATGGTTTCCTTCCTTGTTAAGTGCTTTCTGCTTCAGTGCTCGCTTTTTCATGAGCGTTTTCCTCTCTGAATTATACCTGCTTCTTTCACGATTTTTTTCCCGTTTGGCACATGTTATAAATACACCTGCAACAGAAAATCATCAGAGTTAATTTTTACTTCCTCCACACTGTTTGCCTGAGCAAAGAGTTTTTTCCAATCAATATTAGACAGTGATTTGTGTATATTTTACCAAATTGATTTTTGCACCGAAAAAGTTTAACTGCCGGAAAGTCCAGTTCGTGGAAGAAATTATACCTACAGTGTTTCTGCTAAACAACATCTAGGCAGATTTCAACCATATTATGGTCTGAAAGCAGAATTTTATTGTTTTTTTTATATTTTTAAGACACTAATGAATTCACAAACACTAAATCCAATCTATTTTCATTGCGTGTCGGTTCGTCAATAATTTGAGTAACAAAGTTTTTATTTGCTAATTCTAATAGTTTTTTAGATTGATTTATCACAGCTTTCGTGTAACCGTTGCTAATTTAATAGCTAGCATGTGCTGCTGTTTGATCATTGTTAAGCTATCTGATAAATGGAAATACAGTCCTCACTGAGAAAGATTTTAAAATAGGCCTCTTGAGTATTTGTCATATACATATGTCGAATTTTAAGTGCATTTACAAAATGTACATACCCACAGTTTGATGGTCTACAAACTGTAATTATTATGGCTATCAGCATTTGAATTTTATCAATGAGACACTCACAGCAATCACTGGAAAGATTTATCTCTTCACAGCTCCCAAGACCACCTTTCACATAGATTGCAACAACACCACAGTTCCTATTCTTGCGATCACTTCTAAACGAAGTGTAATTTTCCATATACAGCTCAGCTGATAACACATTTTCATTTAAGTGGGTTTCAATCAGGCAAATGGAGAGTGAAACACTATCAAATAGAATGCTTTGGATCAATTTTACTTTGCCATACTGGCTGGTTTCATGAAGGCCTTTTGAACTTAGAAGGTGTCATTTTTCAATGGATTTTGATTTTGTTTTATTGTTTTTTGGAGCGAGTGTTTCTTTTATTACCTATGGGTTGGCGGCTCTCCCATCAGAGGGAGCGTTTATCTGCAAGAGCCAGTAAGAAGACTCTCCAGTGTTTCTAAAAAAAATTGTTTTTTGTGACTGATCAACACTGCTGTGGTGATGGCCATGTACTGCTACAAAGGACTTCTCGAGGGGCATCACAAAAAGAGTGTCTGCCATCAGAGGGAGGTCTGTTGTTCTGGTCACGATGAGTAATGGTGACTTTTCGTTGATGCTACGAGAGGGAACCGTTGAGCATGCATGGCTTTGGAATGGGTGCCATCGCGTGGTACACGCAATTGTTGTTTCCAACCCTTTGACCAACATTGTTGTTGTTTGTGTGTTGTTTTGGATAGCCTGCAATGATATTGCTCTTAGTATTCAATGATTGCTGTTAGTATGCTATGATTGTTATTAGTATGCTATGATTATATTAGTATGCTATGATTGCAATTAGTATGCTATGGTTGCAATTAGTATGCTATGGCTGCTATTAGTATGTTATAATTGCTATTAATATTCTATCATTGCTATTAATATGCTATGATTGTTATGAGAATGTTATCATTGCCATTAGTATGCAATGATTGATATTAGTATGTTACGATTGGTATTAGTATGCATGCTATGATTGCTATTAGTATGCCATGATTGCAATTATAGTACTCCATGATTGCTATTAGTATGCTATGATTGCTATTAGTATGACATGATTGCAATTATAGTATTCCATGATTGCTATTAGTATGCTATGATTGCTATTAGTATGCTATGATTGTTATTGGTATGCTATGATTGTTATTAGTAGGCTATCATTGCTATTAATATGCTATGATTTTTATTATTATGCTATGATTGTTATTAGTATGCAATGATTGCTATTAGTATGCTATGATTGCTATTAATATGCATGCTATGATTGCTATTAGTATGACATGATTGCAATTATAGTATTCCATGGTTGCTATTAGTATGCTATGATTGCTATTAGTATGCTATGATTCCTATTTGTATGATATGGTTGCTGTTGGTAGTGTTGCGGCATACGTGGTAAAACCGACTTCATTTGACTGACGAGTGCAACCATGCGTTGAGAGAGCAACAGCACCGTACACCCCACAGCAGTCAGTCACAGGTTAGGGCTAGTTAGGTTAGTTAAGCCAAACTGGTTCAACTCACCCGGAGAAGAAGAGACAATGCGCGGAAGAATCGCTGGACGCTCACCAAAGGTTCCTGGTTCTGGGAGTCAAGGCTCCCACCGCAATTGAAGATTTTAAGGATCAGTTCCTTTGGGACTGGTGCCTACATAACAAATGACTGGACAAGTTAACAATTAAGGAATAGGTTTACTCAAGGATACAGCAATAATTCGACTAAAGATATAACATTATGGGTAACGAGGTAGCAACACCAATAAGTTGAGAAGCAAACGAGACAGCATGTGTAGGTAGCAGCTATAACCTTACTCAAGGTACACGGCCAAATGACCAGGCTTTCATGGGTAAATAATGACCAGATACAGTTCTGAACACTTACAACAGAGTAAATAGCCAAATAACGGGTCGTACTTTGAATCGCAACTTTCAGTAACCCTCCAAAGGGGTGCTAGGGTCTAACAGAGGTTAACTCCACTTGAGCTAGGCTGGACATCACTCTTCATTCTCCCAATCGTCCCATGCAGCTACACCATTCATATCTACTCCAGATGAGTCAAGCCCCGAGCTACAATGCCAATAACCAAAGGTGCAAACGCACGCAAGTCGGTTCGAGGGACAGTGAGTGAAGCTGGTGCAAGGGTTAAACGTATCGGTAGAACATGGATCAGCGGTAATGACTCTATAGATGAAGCAAGTAAACAACTGGTCAGCTTTGGCAAAGAGGTACCGGGTAGCACCAAGCAGAAAACGGCAGGTAGCCGGTCAGTAGGCGCAGTGGCATCTAACGTCCTTGCGAAGCACGGACTGGAGAGGAGAACCAGGACAGGCTGGGGAAACACCAGCACCACGAAACTGCAGGTGGAGTCAGCGGCAAGCGGGCAACTAACCCTTACATGGCAGTCAAGGAAAGCACTGAGGAGGACCCCTAGCTCTGCTAGTGATGGACTCAGACGGGCAACCGCCAGTTGCGAGCATGCAGGTTGAGCCCTAAGCAGGGTGCCCCTGCAAGAAATCAGCTGGAATAAGGCACACATCCATGATAAATAACGTCCTTGGAACCAGGTACGTGCAAGAAGCATGGATAGCAGTACAGTATAAATCATGCAGTCACCCCTGCAACTGAATCAAGAAAAACTCACAATGAATATGAGAGTTCCCAGCACTAGTTACCCTTCACTAAGAAGACGAGCCTAAGTAAGATAGCGTGTACTCACCTAAATGGGGCGTGTGGGACATGACAGGTCCTCTCAGATAGACAAGCACATGCAGGGTGCAGGTTGAAGCTGAAGCAGATTGCATGCAACAAACAAGCAACTGGGCACGTGTAACTCTGCCTGCTTAACAGCACAGATACATGGGGAGGAAAAGAAACCATTACATTATGAGGCAGAACATGATCATGGCATTAAACATGGCATATGTAATGGGATAAGAGTTCTGCCCTTTTAGTATGCTATAATTGCTATTAGTACGCTATGATTGTCATTAGTATGCATGCTATGATTGCTATTAGTATGCATGCTATGATTGCTATTAGCATGCTATGATTGCTATTAGTATGCTATGATTGCTATTAGTACGCTATGATTGTCATTAGTATGCATGCTATGATTGCTATTAGTATGCATACTATGATTGTTATTTAGTATGCAATGATTGCTACTAGTATGCTTTGATTGTTATTATTATGCATGCTATGATTGTTATTATAGCATGCTATGATTGCTATTTGTATGCTATGTTTGCTATTAGAATTCTATAATTGTTATTAGTAGGCTACGATTCAAGAAAAACGCTTAGACGAAACTACCTTCGCTTCCAATCATTTAGAACTTCAAGAGTAATATGTACGCACGCTAGGGCGTACAGGTAGCATCGTCGAGACTAGTACAAGGTTTCCGGCTACACGGACAAAGTCAGCTTCGACAGCAACGCAACATGACCTAGACTGCCACTCGGTCCAGGTCGACCACAGTACACTTCATTTATTCAGGTGAGATTCAGACAGAACGAATCCTCGCCTCCAAATCCTTTAGAACTTCAAGAGTAATATTTACGCACGCTAGTGCGCACAGGTATCATCGTTGGGACTGGTACAAGGTTGAGGCTACACGGACAAAATCAGCTCCGACAGCAACGCAATACAATGTTCAGAGCTACGTGGTCTAGTTAAGTAGAGGTAAAATGTACTTATTCAGGTAAGATAAAGACTAAGACGAAACGAATCCCCGCCTCCAACCATTCAGAACTCCAAGAGTATTATGCACGCGTGCCTGTGCGCACAGATGGTATCGTCGAAATTGCTACAAGGTCTATGGCTTAGCTGATTAGATCAACTCCAACCACAACGCGTTACAGGGCTTCTAGCTACGCAGTCCAGGTCAACCCAAAAATCTACATATGGTCCGTGCACGCGCGAGCGAGCACAGACGGAAGAAAAAACACCTATTCACAAAATCCTTAACGGAAACTCCCGCACAAATTCACTAGCATTATATATTATACACGAAAAAATTGTGAATCGTGAAGAAAGTAAGGGCAGGTTCGTCACGGGCAGAAAAATTGCTTGGATTTAAAGGGATAGGGGGGGGGCAGAAGTACTTTGGGTCCCAACAGAGCCCGACGAATCTCGGAGGGTAACCCAAGTCCCCCGGGTCTTCCCGAGCTCTTCGGGTCCCTCGAGACCCCTCGTCTCAGCTCATCTCGGCTTGTCTCGAATCATTTTGGCCAGTCTCGGTTCGTTTTGACCAACTCGACTCGCATCAACATGTTTCAACTGATCTCGACGCACCTCGACCAGCCTCGAGACGGCTCTCCCCCTCTGCGCTAGTGATCATGCGGTCTGTAATAACAAAAATTTTCACTCATGCATTCTAGGGTGGGAGTGGGGTGGCAGAGGTGTCTCGAGTCCCAAAAGAGCCCGACAAATCCCGGAGGGTACCCAAATCCCCCGGGTCCCCCGAGCTCCTCGGGTCCCCTCGTCTCAGCTCATCTCGGCTTGTCTCGAATCATTTCGGCCAGTCTCGGCTCGTTGCGACCAACTCGACTCGTCTCAACATGTTTCAACTGATCTCGACGCACCTTGACCAGCCTCGACGCGACACTCGCCCTCTGTGCCAGTAATCCGCGGCCTGTAATAATTAATTGTTTTACTCAAGCGTTTCACATATATACATTTTTCTGTGTATGGGTTTCTCAGCGTGGGTAGGGGGAAGCAGGGGTCCCAGGGTTCAGAGGGGCCTCAAGCGAGTCTCAAAGTTTCTCAAGAGGGTCCCAAAGGGTCACAAGAGTGTCCCAAAGGGCCCCGAAAGGGTCAAAGAGGGTCTCCTCAAATCGCCCTGGTCTTCCAAGTCCCCCGGGTTCCCGAAATCCTCGGGTCCATCGAGTCCCGCGGGTCCCGCGAGTACCCCCCCCCCCCTCTCGGGTCACCTAGTCTCAACCAGCCTTGGTTCGTCTCGACTTCTCGCCTCGCCAGTCGACTCGTCTCAACTTGCCTCAACCTGCCTCGACTCGCCTCGTCCCCTCCACGCACAGTGCCATTCAAGATTTTCACTCGCTAAGATCAACAGCAACATTAATTCACCTCTCAGTCATCAAAACGCCTAGCTGTGCTCGGACATCTATTAGGCGCCCGTGAGGGTGCAAATTCTCCTACCGTAGGTTCGACTAGACTAACTAACTTAACGCATAGTCCACCTAGGACCCCTGCGGGCGTCTAACGATACATGATTATATAACTAATCCAAAATTGATCACCATGAAAAAAGGACACAGTTAGATAATAGAGCCCACGAAATAAGAAATAAGAAAATACAAAAAAAGTGTTAATGATCTATAAAATGATCAATCATCCATCCACCCCAAAGCCGAATTGTTGTCCAACAGCGTGCATTCATGGATGGCTTAAGAATTCACACTTAGTGAGCTGACAAAACAATACCAAGTGTGCAATCGTCTTGGATGCACACTTGACGAGCCAATCTTAATGAACACTTTCTGAAACACACTGTTTTCGTATAGCAGCTCTGCACGTCACTGTATGCAATCACCTGGAATGCACATCTCGAAGCGACTGGTTCAGTAATGCACACTTAGTGAGCAACCTTAATGCACTCGTCGTTCCGTTAATTCAGTAAGATGAAAAATAAGAGTGCAATGGTCTTCAATGCACAATTCCAAATGCTGAAATTTATCTGCGTGGTCCGATGCTCTGCCTACATTGATTTCATGTCAGAGTCGATCAGTTGGAGTGGCGCTTCAGCATGCGTCTCAGAGATGTTCTACCAGCCTTGTCCTGTTTCACCCTAAGTCATTTACAGCAATTCAGTTCTTTAACCAGATTTTTGTACAATTCGACAGATTATATCTTGCTCACCTTGGATGTAATTTTGTTGTGATGAGTTAAGTAAGATTTGAGAACGGTCGCTACAATGTATTTCCATGTGAAGCTGAAGGCTGCAGGTTCGAGGATACCTTACAACGAGTGAGACACTTTGCCCGGCTGTTTATGATTTAAGAAAAATCCATAAAAACCGTGTGCAAAATGGGTACAAGCGTACGTCATCGGTTGTTCGAATAAGATTCGTGTTACCACATCCCAGGAGTGAATTTTTCTCTTCGCAAAGACATGTCGCACTTGAAGGTCAATGTTCTACATCCACAGCATTGTAATTTCCCTCCTTCTATTTAACTTTATCATAAAACTGAATAGAAATAGTCACTAATCTCGACCTTGTGCGGTCCCATGACTATTCTAGAAGCATATGGCTGTACTTTATGGCAATAAGGCCAATGGTGAAGTAATAAGGCACTTTCCGTGATACCCTCTACAGTCCTGTTCCCCTCAGTTTTTCTTGCCTTTCGCTCCGGATTTTTGCTCCCCTTATTTCTCCCTTATCTCCGTCTTTTTTCTAATGCAACAGGAAATTAATCGCGAACTTACTAAAACTGCGTCGTTTTTTAGTAATTTTTCCGGCAGACTATTTTCATCTCCGTTCCAATAAGCCACGTCCTGTTGTTGATCCAGACAGTTTACACTGGCATGCGAAAATCTTCGCTCATGTGTTCCTTTACTTCTTCGACATAAAAAGGGACTAGTGTATCTAGGAAATAAATTTTGGTCAAGCATCTATGGGAACTTTGACTCAGTGTTTATAATCTACACAATGTCACTGTATTGTTTACTTCAACTTCAAATTCTTTTGTTAATATGGCCTAACCCGATTCATAAAGGAAAACAGATTTCCATGATTTGGAAGGAATCCTTTTAAAATTTTCCTTTCTGTGAAATTATTTTTGGGAAAGAATTTTAAATTCCTATTGCGCCGAGAGAGTGTAACCAAAAACCACTGAAGCGCTCGCGAGGCAAGCTTGCAAGTTGATCTGTCCAACAACATATGCGATGATACGCTACTCAATCACGACCCCCAACAGCCCTGTCTGATGCGTAATCCTTGTCCAACGAACCCAGGCCACTCTCATCTGGTGCCTATTCCTTGTTCTTTCCTACTTCCCTAAGCCCATGATGACATAGGCCCACTTAATTGTCTCTTTTTCGTGTCTCTGTTCCTGCTGAGTCTCCCTGCCGGATGAAACTAATTATGTGCTGAGTCACACCAATGAGACTAGTCACTCTCGTTCAGTCTCGTGTCGAGTCTCAGTCTCTCGTCGAGTTTCAGTCTCTGATCGAGTCTCAGTCGTTCCAAAGTCTCACCCGCTTACCGCCTGCCCTCGTAGCCGAGTTTCCTATCTGATGGCCAACGCGTTGATTGCAGGCGACTTTGGCCTGAATAAAGGAGTTATATCTCCTCGCTGCAGCCGCCAGAAAATTAGAAATTCACCAAGAAAATGTCAGCTGGGTTTGCTCAGCGTTACTCAATCAGGCCGCGTTAACGAGGAGGGAGTGGAAAGATGGTGGAAAGATGGAGCAGAAAAAGGGTGGATAAATGGATAAGTAGTGGTAAAGGATATGATGGAGTGAATGAGAAATGTGAACGAAGGATGAGTAGAGGGCAACGTTGGAGAGATGGTGTAGGAGCAATGAGAAATATGATGGAAAGAATGAAAGAAGAAGCAGTAAATAAGAAATGTTAACGAAGATGAGTAGAGAGCAACACTGAAGAGATGCAGGAGGAGTAGGAAGGTCCATAGCAAGGGCAAGAAGGAGGGAATATTGAAGAAGGGAAAGACTAGTTAACTTGGAGGATTTACAATGATGATCATGTTAGTTAGGCCCAAATAACAAACAAGAAGAAGTATTGATCGTGACTGGGAGGTTCAGAACCTTTTTTCATGGAAAAAATAAGGAGACGCTTGTACACAGACAAGTAAGCTTATGTCTGTATCATTAATGAGAAGTCTGCGTCGGGATGCTCGTGTCGTTGGGATCAGTAATGAGGTCATTAATGAGGCCGTGAGGTAGTTATAAGGTCAGTTATGAGGTCAGTTTTGAGGTCAGGAATGAAGTCAGTAATGAGGTTAGTAATGAGGTCAGTAATGTGGTCAATGATGAGATCAGTAATGATGTCATTAAAGAGGTCAATACTAATGTCAGTAAAGAGGCCAGTATTAAGGTCATTAATGAAGTCAGTAATGAGATAAGTAAAGAGATAAGTAAAGAGATAAGTAAAGAAATCAGTAATGAGATCAATAATTAGGTCAGTAATGAGGTCAGTAATGAAATCAGTAATGAGGTCAGTAATGAGGTCAGTAATGAGGTCAGCAATGAGGTCAGTAATGAGGTCAGTAATAAGGTCAGTGATGATGTCAGTAATGGATTCAGTAATGAGGTCAGTAATGAGATCAGTAATGAGATCAGTAATGAGATCAGTAATGAGATCAGTAATGAGATCAGTAATGAGATTAGTAATGAGATCAGTAATGAGATCAGTAATGAGATCAGTAATGAGATTAGTAATGAGATCAGTAATGAGATCAGTAATGAGATCAGTAATGAGATCAGTAATGAGGTCAGTAAGGAGGTCAGTAATGAGGTCAGTAATGAGGTCAGTAATGAGGTCAGTAATGAGGTCAATAATGAGGTCAGTAATGATGTCAGTAATCAGGTCTGTAATGAGATCAGTAATGAGGTCAGTCATGAGGTCAGTAATGAGGTCAGTAATGAGTTAGTGATGAAACGACCCAGTGCTCGGTATGGTGGGCAGGTTGGTCAAAGTTTGTAGAGCGCCGGGAAGACTCGATCTTAGAAGTTCTTGATGAGACTCATTAACTCACGAGGTGAGTTATCAAGAGGCTGGGAGGCTGCTTTGGTGAGATGAGTAAAGGAATCATTGCAAGAAAAGTGAGTAAGCCGCAATAGGTGATCATTTTAGTGATGAAATAAAATACAATTGGCTAAAACAATCATGTTTTTATAGCATAACTAGTCAGTAAAGAAGCTCTTGCAGGAAAGCTTCATGAAGTATTCACGTCAACTTAAAATATGAAGATAAAAGCGTAATATTAAGTTTTGATTAATCATCCATGCATCCGCGCAGCTAAGATTACATGATGGTTTTAACCTCAATCGTTCGAACAATCATATTTTTATTGAATAAAAACGCAAAGTTTCGGTTTTCATACTAGTTTTTGGAATTTTACAGATAGTTAGTTAATTTTCGGACAATTTGTATGTATACACGAGTTTTCATATTACATAAATATAGAAATGTCTCTTTCCATTTTTTCCAGATAATTTAATCATATTTCTACATCGGATAACGTTATGAAGAACACGGCTTATCTGCCGCTTCATTTCAGTTTTATCCATCAAGGTTTCCGCGACCAAATCATCAGAAGAAATGAGTGAGCCTTTCAATAAAAACTGTACCAAATGTCTTGAGATCGCTGACTTGTGATTCGTAGTGTATGTGTCGCCCTACCGGTGGCTGGTTGAAGTATTTTATTGAATAACACTCCGATCATAGCAGAATGATGAACGTCACTGATGCATTATTATTATTTAGTCTTGATTTTTATTCGCATCCATCACAGTCGCATCCATCAAGATGGAAAGATGGAAAGACAATCCTACAAATTCTTCCACGTTAGATCAAACACACACCAAGTGTTAACTCTTAAGAGCAAAAGGGTCCGGAAAAGACTCCGTCCAATCACTCCGGTCTTGAATGAACTGAAAGAGCACTGTCAGCAACAGGACTCGACAGTTTTCACTGGCTCACCCTCGACGCATCATAAGTGCCGGCCCTACCCGGCCGCCGACCACCCCATCTCACACCAAGACAGTCTAGGGAGGGGAAGCTCTTTTGAGCCGCGTCAGGTTCATCCTTTCACTATTATTATTCGCCACTCATTCAATCCCTTGCACTCTCACTCCGGAATTCATCGCACTCTTCACTTAATAATAATATAATTTTGACCAAGTCCTATAATTGAGAGACTTTCACTACTGTGTTACTGACTCAATGCATGACCGAGTGATGTATTCTAAATATATTGATGAGGCCAATGTTCAGAAAACAGGAGGTTCATACAGATACAGGTACAGACACTAGGCCGCATCCCCCAGAAAGAAGGGTGGCCAACGGCAAGGCGCACCTCACACCCTCATACGCTCACACTCACACAACTTAGCCCTTTTGTGCTAAAGGGTCCGGCCGGTAGCCCCTCAACTTACACTCTGGGTCCCGAATGCATCGAGGAACCGTCGTCAGCAGCAGGGCCCG
>SDVV010028454.1:0-11954 GCA_016164225.1 Gammarus roeselii | reverse complement strand
CTCCGCGCCGCCGAATTCAAGGCGGTCCACGTTTTTTCATTGCTAGGCAAAGTACTAAATAACGAAAAAAATCCTACAATTGCGTACATTTTAAGTTTCTTGAACGATAAAATTTAGTATTGTTTCTTGGTTGCAGTGAAGTACTAGGTGCATTCGAGGTACACCAGCTTCTCAAATAAACTGCAACTTCCATTCTCCCATGGACAGTTGGTACGCGCTGTGTACCACGAAAATTTTCGTTGTATCTGGACAACGACGCTTTTTATACTTCCAGAAACAGTTGGTCTTGACAGCATCCCTATTGCATCCATAGGTGCTTGTGAGATGTCGCACAGCCTGGGAGGCAAAGCATTACTGGTTAGTCACGTGACAGTTAATAATAACCTAGGAAAGCGTTCACTATCCGTGAATAATAATAACCTAGGAAAGATGCACTATCCGTTCACAGCGTTCACAAGGATAGTGCATCTTGAACGCATCAAGTAGTGGGTTTGAGAAGACGTCACACAGCGTCAACCAGCTGTTGCTGGGAGTAAACGATTGCTTCTTTTTCGCATGGCAGCTGGAATTGCCTTTATACAGAGAGTCTACGAGCCGCCCATGCGGGGTTAGTTGCTAGATTTGTGGTCGTGTTTGTCGAAACCACGGAGTGTGATGTATCCAAATGGCGCGTTCAAGAAGACGTCACTGCATGCCCCAGCTGTCCGTCGGGCAAAATATTGCTTTGCATCCGTGCTCCGGCAAATAATAACGTCGGTCAGAAAACGCAACAGATGATCGCGAAAGCAAGGAAACTTTCACCATCTGAAACGACGGTTTTCTCTGAAGTCAGCAATTGAATATTGCAGCGGTATTTTATTTGGCCAGGGTTCCAATGTCCTTCATTCTACTAGAAACACTGTTGAAAGAAATTGTTTGAAATGCAATTTTTTAGCTTATTTTTTTTTGTATGACAGTAAATTAACTGGTTACAATGTTTTTTTTCAGTTTTTTTATTTATATTTTTCACGGAGGAGGGTGTCGTGTACTCAAATAACATAGGAAGCGTTTATTTTTCAATACATATTCAACTTGCACAACATTTTTTGCAGAGCAAAAATCTGTTCCGCTCAAACCGTTTAAAGTCTTTCTTAATGACCCGCTAAAAAAGCACGCGATCCAATTTGAGCTGGAACATTTTTTCCTTGCTTTACACGACGATCGAAAGTTAAGGAGGGAGACTGGTGCAGTATAAGTCAAGAGTTCTTAAAAAAAAACACTCTCATCATCTTCTCGATTCTGGATGATATGCTAGCTGTTTTTACATGCATGAGGAAAAGAGTCATATATTGGCAGTTCGGAGACTCCTAAAAACGTCATTGAACAGATTTTTACGGTTACAGAAAAAACATTGGGTTCTTTAATAACTCTACGTCGTACCAGGCATGCATACAGGTCTGTGAGAAAGAAAAGCCAGGGTCAGAGAGACTTGTAAGGGTCAAAGCCACATTCAATAAGAGAGACACATACTATGTGGTCGCCAACACATCGACATATCATAGAGAAACAGGGAACTGAGACACTAATGCTTTCATTTTAAGCTGCATGAATGATTTGTGGGGGATATTTGACGAAATTGATGTTTGATGATTTGATGTGTTTCTGGATAACTTGAAAAGCGGGATTGAAATCCTTAATTGATCAAGACTTATTAGGTGTAGGAGTTTAAGATCTATTGAAACATAAAATTATTACTATTTTGTGATGTAATAATAAACGTGAGTATATGTAAGATTATACAAAGCGACCGTTTAATTCGTTATGTGTATGGGCTTATGACTTTTTGAAACCCTTATAGTTCCAATTACTTTATAATTAAATAAAATTATTGAAGATTTATATTAATTTTCAAATGAAACCCTATAAAAATCTAAGCTTCAGTATTAATTTTCAGTTTGACCAATTTTTTTTCATCATCAAAGCATTTGAGCATCACATTCGAGGAATAAATATGTAATACGCATATATATATAAATGTAATATGCACAAATTTCGAATGACACTTATCCCATTTACATGTACATATTCATTGTTTTCAACACAACCGCTGTAGATAAAAACTCAGATATGATTAAACTAACCATATCGCAAGAAAAAAAGTACCGAAAGCTTGTGAGATATTAATCCCATAGAAGATCAGAAATGTGACTGTTTTCATCTATCATCCTGCTCAACACTCAATCTCTCTCTCAGCCGGTTTCGGCAACAGCCACTCACTGAGTATGACAGGGGCAGCCGCAGCCGCAGCAGCCGCGGTGATCGGCCTGTGCCTCATCCCACCCATCATCAACTTGCTCTTGCTCCAGATGGTGTACACGATGATGATGTAACAAGCGCTGATCAGCAGGCAGGGGATGATGAACAGGGTAACCGACACCAGCACCAAATACAGTTGCCAGTGCCAGGGCTCAGGAAAAGAGATCCAACACTGAGCCATGCCTAAGGAAAAAGGAAAAATGGGGAGTAATAAATGTTTGAAAGGCGAAACAAGAGCATTTATGAGAGTCTTATGGGTATCTCAAACCTTTGCTGATAAAACAACGTATGATGCAGCTGCAGGTGGATGTTGTGACTGCATTAGTAAATTATAATTTATTTTCTCATTCATTGAATAAAAACATACCTATGTCATGATTGTACATTGTTTTAGAAATGATATAGAAGACGCAACATAATAAGACTGACGAAAAAAAATATAAGAGTTCTAATAGATAATGTGACAGAAAGAAGAAACCGCCGTAGTTGCGATGGTTAGGACAATAACTCTTATTATACTTAATAAATTAATGAAGGACCGATTATAGTAAACTTGACATGTTTTCGTGCCTAGGAAATTGGCCATTATGCTATACATCATACCAGGTGAATAATCAACATATCTTGTCTCGCAGTAATGCTCACGAGTGTACTAATGGCCTGGATCCTTCTCGAATACGGGAAATCTTTCCCTCTAACAGCGTTGAAACGAAGTTTGGGAGGAGATTCAACATCAGAGGAAGAGAGAAGGGAAATATCAGCTACATCTTGTCAATTGCTTCGTCGAAAATTTCATGCTGTATGGAATTTCAAACGTGCAGCCCTTACGTACTCATGATATTCAAAACAACGGCAGAAGAAAATCCACTAGTCCCAACCTTCGCCACGGGAATAAAAAAACATTATTAAATGCTCCAAATGATAAGAAAGTTTAGGGATAGTATGGATGATTCAATTGGCGAGAAGAAGTGCGGTTTGGATGGGGCGAAAGGTGCAACTATAGGTTCAGGAAAAGGTTTGAAGAAGGATTATGATGGAGTTGATCTATTTTATGGATTAGGAGGATGCGTATGATGAAGTTGACAGATGTAAGTAGAAAAATACTTCAACACCACACGTAAAGGCAACACGAATAGTGTACAATTTCGCATACGCCACCGGCTGGAAATGTTCACTGCCCCACTCAGGTAAGCACTAACTTCTTAAACGCTCACAGCGATTGCCTTACACACAACTTTCCTAATGTTTGTTAGTTTCGACTCTGTTTTTTTTCATCACTCTTCGACCAGCGACCCAAGTGTTGTGAGCCACACTAGTTAGGTCCCTCTCTGTTAACGGGAAACTTACGTACCGTCTCCGAGTGTTGATTCATGCGATTATTTCTATAACTATGAAAACATTTCCAGCTTGGAAATAGCGATTGATAAAAACATGTTGAAACTTGCATTTTAAATAGAAACATCAGTTGTCAAACAAGTGAACATTTTAGTCAAAAATTCACAACATTGAAAAAAAATAAGACAAATATCTCTTACTTTATCTTCCATTAAATTTGTCAGTAATTGTTTCTACAGTCGCTTTTTTTATAGATCAGTGTTTTTAGAGAAAAACTTGGATAAAAAGCCAAGAAATTAACGAGGAAAATGTAATATTTCAATCTCAATTCGGACGACGCGTCAGGCTCGTTAATAAAAATCCGAAACCTTACGAAACCACCAATAGTTAAAATATATTTATGTTTGAAAGAAAAAGGAGAGAGATAAAACAGGGCGACACTTTACCTCAGAGTGAGGTCGTCCTCAAGGACGATAATAAAAAATCTGAACCGAGACCAAAACATATTTAATTAAATATATTTCTGTTTGAAGAGAGCTCCAACAATTAAAAGTTCGATATACGCATGTAATTTAGTATTAAATAGAGCAACAAAAAGTTGTCGTGATGTTATGGAGCGAGTATCCCAGTAATATTGCGTACAATGAAAATGTTTTCGGTAGAGGAGGATTGTATTTCAGATATGGGTGTTGGTCGGAAAATAATTTTTGGGTAACTAAGTTAAAGGTACGAATCCCAGGCATGGCATTACAATTTGATTGATGTTTAATCAGAGTCAACCTTATAAACGAGCATAGACTTTTGTCATCCGAACCATCCAATTTTACGGTAGCATTCCCATATATGAGGTGATTATGAATTTAAATGTAATAAAACACGACACAGCTTCGTTTGGCTCACCTAACGTTTCCATGATTGGTGCACTCATTTCGAGCAACGAGTGAAGTCAACATCCTCTTTCGGCATTGCTCGTACAAATTGCGACCGGATCAAACATGAACTTGTATATTGCTTAAATATCGATGTTATATGTGTTTTGCACATGAAATTTCTTTATTTTTGGACACCTCATCGCTTCAATTTTGTCACATTGAATTTTCTCAGTAGAACCTCAACTCCATTCAGCAGTCAGTACGGCAAACTGCCTGTATTCGTGCTCAAGTTTTACCGGCTCGTTATGCTAGTAGGCGGCAATGCGTCGACTCTTCATAGGAACGCAAAGGCGATCAGCTGACCAGACGAGACGTCGTGATCATAGCTAGGCCTTGAGATGATAAAGTTCGTTACCATAATAAAGGAGAAGGAAATGAGTTTCCCTGGCGCAAGTGCAAGGGTCACAAGTAAGGAATGCTCGTGGGCACAATAAAGGCCTGTTGGTATGGCGAGGATTCAATCAATATGCTAATGCACGTTTCAGTCTGAAAGAACAGGTTTTTCGCTTGTCCATAATTATGATTGAATGTCTAATTTTCGACAACTGTGATACGGACGTGGAGGCGGATATTGCAATTTTGACATCCGATGAAACGGATATTTGATTACAACCACGGGCAGGCAAATATTTAACGACTATTTCCCTCAAGTAGAAAGGCTTAATAAGTACAATTATCAGATCAAAACATTTCAATTCACAAAACATAGATTTGTGTATTGTGGATTGAATACGGTATTGTAGAATTACATTTTGGACGGATTGCCATCAATGAGAAAAAATTGTGCGACCTTGAATCAAGTCCCGCTGTACTTAATTTTTGACGCTAATATCTCCCATGCACACAACCGAGCGCACGCAGTCACGCCGCCAAATATTGTATCAAAGAACATATACCACATATTATTAAATTACATAGATAATCTTTGTACAAGTGTTCTTGATCTTTGGGATCTCGTGACATCGAAACCACATACGTTCGCTTTTAAATTAGAGAATGCACATAAAAACGAGATTTATTGCTAAAAATTGTGTTGTGCTGATGACAAACATTAGGAAGGCTCGATGCGCTTATCGTTTACCAAGAAATGTCTCTCATGAGAGCATTTCACGGGAAGACAGCTTGAAAAGCTTATGTAATGAAATTGAATATATAACTAAATAAAATTCAATAAAACGGTGTTTAAATTTCAGTCATCTGATCCAAACTGATGTATGTATAGACATACAGCCGTTTCCCCCTAATTATTAAGGTGGCTAAGTTAGGCTGACACAGAGGAGGCTGGCGCCAAATCTACATGCCACAAGACCGTCGTGTCCATGCCAAGGCTCGAACACGCGACATGCATCACCAGAGGCTGACACTGCAGTCGGATAGCTAACCACTTGGCCACGGCGGCCCTTCTAATGTACATCATTACTGGCGATAATTACATTAGCTAACAATACTAGGAGACGAAATAACAATGACAACAGAAAGAGTTCCATGCAAACTGTGAGGGACGTTTGTTGAGCTAGAATTCTAAATAATATGCAATTTCTGTCTCAATACTTTATCGGGATTAGGGCAAAAAATGCTGCCAATTGACTCATTCACTGCGCTTGGGTCAACATTAGTTATCTGGCGTTTGTTAGCTAATAAGCTGGCTAGTAATTGATGCGTGTTTCGACTTGCGAATGATTATTTATAGTCTATCCTGTTTTGATCTACTAAGCGTAGTAGTTACACGGAATATGATATTAGCATAGATCTTAGCTACACGGAGGACTCGTAGCATCTTTAAAAGAATAGTTTGAGCCAAGTTAGCAGGCTTGCGTTAGAATTTGGGGGGGAGATGGAGCTCTTATTATAACAATTAAGCCAAGTCAAAGATGCGGTACCAAACGTGAAGCTCCTAAAACTGACCCTGTGGAGCAATTCTCTTTAAACGCTATCGCCTGAGAGTTTCGCTCACAACAGTTCTTATATCTACAGATTACAATGATGTTAAGCCCGCCCAGTGCGGCTGCTGATATGGCATTCCTTCTTGACTTGGTCTGCGTTCTGTTGATTGGAGGAAGAGAAACCTCGAATATTATTAAGGAAATATTTTTGTGTTTGCTTTCAGTTAACTGAAGAAAGAGTTAACTAAGCATAATTGACGGCTTCATTGTTTGTTCTGTTTACGGGACGATGGGTATAGTATTTTATTTTTTATCGAGTAGCTATACAAAAAATTTGAATTTTTCAAGGGGCTTATGTAAGTGCAAAATTAACTCTTTGTAGCAGGGGTAAGATTGTCCCTGTAGTCCGGGTTAGAATCGCGCTACCGCAACCCCTGCGTGTCGTAAAAGGCGACTGAAAGGGGAGCCTGTATCCGGAGAGTTAGAATCGTGCTACCGCAACCCCTGCGTGTCGTAGAAGGCGACTAGCAGGGGCGGAACGATGGCATTAGGAATCCCCTTCTCTGTGAAATTCTCCCTAAAAGACAGCAAGACAAGCGGAGGGGAGGAGAGGCTCACGCCTCTCCGAATACTATTGTTAGAGTCGATGAATGTGCGAGGTTGTAATACGAATTAAGCCAAGATGAGAGAGATTGGTCAAATTTTTTTGAGGAAGAAGTTTGATGTGTTGGCGCTGAGTGAGACGAAGTTGAAAGGTAGGAGTGGATTTGAGTTTGGTGCGGTATGTGAAAGAAAGTCGGGGGGGAGGGGGGAAGAAGGTCCGGCACGAGAATATGTGGTGTCGATATTGAGTGATCGGCTGGCTAGTATCGTTATTGAGTGGAGAGAGGTGTCTATGAGATTGAAGTTTGTGAAAGTCAAGTTAGGCGTAGAAAGATGGGTATTTATGAGTGCGAACGGGCCTGGTAGCGAGAGAGTGAGGAGGAGAAGGAGCAATTTTGGACGAACTTGAGCAAGTATATTGGAAGTTTTGGAAGTCAATTCGATGTGGTCTTACTGGGCGATCATAAGGCAAGAGTTGGAAATGTCGTTCCTGATGGAAATGACTGGAAAAAAATTGATAGGTCAGTGCATGGAGCAGAAGCTGGTCGTCGGAAACAGCTTGTCAAAGAAGTGGGATAACCGCATGTACGCATGGGTAAAGATGGCCCATGATGCAGTGGGGGAGGGAGCGCTGAGGGATTTTGTGCTGATTTCGAGAAGAGTGGTGGGGAGGCTGCTGGATGTGCGGGTGTTTAGAGGGGAGGGTGGAGGAGTGTCTGACCATATACTGGTGGGAAGACGATTAAGAGTCGAGCAGAGGTGGAAGGGGAACAAATAGTAGGAGAAGGGAGAGAGGTAGTGAAGGTGAGTGAGCTGAATGTGAAAAACAGAGCCGAGGAGTTCCAGCAGTCTTTAAGGGAGGAATATGACAACGCGAGAGGGCCGCTCTCACGATGTGAAGAAACAAAGCATCTCTGAACGTCTCCCATTAATGTGAGACGTTCAGAGATGCTTTCTTGACATGTTCGAAAGATGTGTGTGGTGTGCGCCGTGTGGGCGGGTGCAGACGGAAGGGCTGCAAGTGGTAGTACGAGGAGGTCAAACTGGCGGTAACGCAGAAAAGGAAAACTTTTGAGGAGTGGTTGCAAGCGGGGTCGGTGGGAGGTGAGTGAGCTGAAAGTGAAAAACAGAGCCGAGGAGTTCCAGCAGTCTCTGAGGGAGGAATTTGACAACGTGAAAGGGCAGCCCGCACGATGTGGAGGAAGAATGGGAGACGTTCAGAGATGCCTTGTTGAGATGTTCGAAAGATGTGTGTGGTGTGCGCCGTGTGGGCGGTTGCAGACGGAAGAGCTGCAAGTGGTAGTACGAGGAGGTCAACCTAGCGGTAACGCAGAAAAGGAAAACTTTGGAGGAGTGGCTGCTAGTGAGGTCGGTGGTGATCTATGACAACTCTAAAGATAATTGGAAGGAGGTAAAGCAGGTGGTGAGGAGAGCAAAAGGGGACGCTGATGGCAGGTGGAACTGACGATTGTGCCAGAATTTTGAGGAGAACGAAAAGATTATCTGGAAAGGAGTGAAGAGGGTGAGAAAGGGAGAGACCGGAAAGATGAAAACGGCCAGATGTTCATGGAAAGTGGTGTTGTAAGGAGATGGTTGACCGAGTATTTTGGTGAGTTGTTAAATGTCGAGGATAACAGAGAGGCTGACATTGTTGCTGTGGGTGGTGGTGCACGGAGACCTATTTTTGGAGAGAGACTTGTTGCGGACATTACTAGGCAAGAGGTGAAGGAGGTGGTAGAGGGGATAAAAGCAGGGAAAGCCCTGGTTTTGAAGGCGTTGCGACCAAGTGGTGGAAATGGGAGAAAAACGATTGTCAAATAGCTAGTGAGATTACTGAATCTGTGTTTTGTGATGAGCGTGATACCGATTGAGTGGCCAGTGCTTGCATTGTTCCTCTTCACATGGGCAAAGAAGATAAACATGAGTGCTGCAACTCAAGAGGCATTAGATTATTAGGTGTGGTCGGTAAGTTGTACGGGCGAGTGCTAATCAAAAGGATTACAGACTGTATAGATGGCACAATTGGAGAGGAAAGTGTAGCTTTAGGAGTGGTATAGGGTGTACCGATCAGAATTTTTCAATAAGACAAGTATGTGAAAAGTACCTTGGAAGGGAAAGGATGTGTTCGTGACCTTCGTGGAGTTGGAAAAAAGGTACGACAGAGTTGACAGGAATGGACTGGATGGATGGAGTGGGAAAAAATCTGTTGAAAGCAGTTCGGAGTTTATATGTTGACAGCATAGCATGCGTCAGAGTAGGCAGCGAGGCGAGTGATTGGCTTACAGTGAAAGTGGGTCTAAGACAAGGCTGCGTTATGTCTCCCTGGCTGTTCAATCTCTACAAGGATAGAGTGATCAGGGAGGTGAATGCGAGTGTATTGGGTCGTGGCTTGACGCTGTTGGAAACAAATGGGCGGAGCTGGCAGTTGAGCCAGTTGCTGTTTGCGGATGATGATACGGCGGATTCAGAGGAGAAGCTATGTATGCTAGTATCGGAGTTTGGTATAGTATGTGAGATGAGGAAGCTTCGAGTAAATATGGGTAAAAGTAAAGTTATGAGTTGCTCGAGGACTGCCGATGCGAGCAGAATTAGTGTCCTCCTAAATGGAGAATAGTTGGAGGAAGTTCAGTGTTTCAAGTATCTTGGCTTCCACGTGGAGAAGACTGAACTGGTGGAAACTGAAGTGAAGTGACGAGTGAGGGAAGGGTGCAAAGTGTTGGGTGCACTGAAGAGTGTAAAGAACTGTAGCACGTTGGGGATGGAGGCAAAGAGACAGCTGTATAATGGTGTAATTGTCCCAACTGTGCTCTACGGGCTGAAACTTTGGGGTGAGAGCAGAAGAAAGAAGAAAGTTGCATGTTTTCGAGTGACGCCGAGATACAGGATCACCAACTGCGTGGTTCGAATCAGATCGGGGATGACAAAATAGCTGGAGGACAGAGTGGAAACGCACGTTCTGGGATGGTTCGGGCACATGGTGAGGATGGATGAAGGGAGATTGGTAAAAATAGTTATTATGGCAGACGCGAGTGGACGTAGGCCTAGAGGGAGATCTTGGTTTAGGTGGATGGATAGTGTGAAGCAGGCGTTAGGATGGAGAGACCTGAGTGTGGAGGTAACGAGAAAGCCTGCCTTGAATAGGCGTGAGTAGAGAATGGTTGTGAATGGATGATTTTTGACGCTGCCCTGATGTTCTTTCCCGCCTTTGGCATCTCGTTATGAGACAGAATGGTCGTGGGTAGGGGTGGGCCCGGTCATCCTGACGCGGCAAGTGTAAACCAGTCACACTGTCGGGCGCTGCTACTGACACTGACCTCGGACCGCACTCGGGACCCGAAGGGTGTGTTGCCAGCAGACCCTTTAGCGCAAGAGGGTTAAGTGTGTGAGTGTGAATGTGTGAGAGGAGTGTGAGGGGCGCCTTGCTGTCGACCACCCCTCTTTCTGGGGGATTCGTCCTAGTGTCTGTATCTGTATTTGTAAAGTAGCCGTCAAGATCGCACTATTTACATCGATCACATTATTTTTATCAACATCACTGTAAAACAGGATATTTTATTTTGGTAAAAAGTTAAAAAACAATATTGAACGGGGAAACATTCTTCGAGAGGTAGCTAATGTGTTGTGCCTATCATTAGAAGATGCAACTCATTCACATTTTATCCGCTCCATTCATATGCGAACAGGATGACAAATTGTTAATATGGATACGGACCTCAATAATTTTGGCGGATGTAATATGCGCCTCATCATTAGTCCTGATTGCACTTCAAATAAATTGGAAACCAAACATTTTTTGGGGCGTTTTATATTATTTATAGACAGATAGCTGCATCGCCGCCGAAAATATACCGGCACACTTATGAATTGAATGCTCGAAATAGTTAGTTTTAGATTGCAGAAAGCGCTCCAAATGTTAAGCAGCTCCCATGGTGTCTTAAAATGAATCGGATCTATGACTATAAACAACTTTTACTAGGTAATGCAACAGAACCCTAAAAAAAAACTTCCACATTAGCATAATTTTTTTTATACAGATTAAAATCCCCGTTTTAAGATTGAATATTTTCTTTCACGCGGTAGTCGGCAACGCTCATACTATATCATACTGATCCCGATTTTATACGTGAAGTGCATCATTACAGTTTGATCTAAAGATTTCGTGCACTTGTTGTATAGTTCCTTAACAATCTGAACCCTCAGCTCAAGTTACACCAATGGCTCATTTTTTCAGCTACAATATATGTTTTTTCAACGCAGATGTCCGTCGCTCTGTCGAATAATTTCCAGAAACGGTAGTGAAGAGAGATATGGATGCCTGATCCAGACCTGAAAATTTCGTTATCGCATACTAGTGTTCGACGACGAACAAGTCCCTCGCCTTGTCGTTCTTCAATTTGTAAATAAATAATAAATTGTAAAATTTGAACTGTGAGGATTGTGACAATTTGAACTGTGAGGATTGTGGGTACTCAGTATTTTGAGTACCCAGGTTAACTTTTCCACTGTCAAATCTTTGATAGTGGAGAGTTTTGTTCCTGTTATCCTCGACCATCACCGCAGTCGTAATAAACGTCCTGTTAGACATTTAGAGATATGCAGCATATGCCAGTGTGATTCCTTACTCGACAACCACTAAGTGACGGACACCACTAATCGCCCGAATTTACTTGCTCATGATAGTTGCTGACTGCGACGGCGATGTATCACAAACGCAACAGAAATTCGGTCGCTGGTGCGACAGGGACGCCTGTCTAGTACCGAAAACTTTCAGAACCGAAAACGTCTGCGCTGTATAAATTATACCCAAAAGTGTCCATGCAGGCCTACAGCTGTTCTGCCCAAATAAATCAGCCTGGGGTCTCCAGCAGACCGAAGAGTTGTGTTTACCGCCGAGCGTGTATATATA
>SDVV010028453.1:0-11955 GCA_016164225.1 Gammarus roeselii | reverse complement strand
CCCGTTACAGGCTTTTCCACCCCTGGGTATCTGTCGGGCTGTGCCGCAGCACCCGTACTGGCTTCACTGCCTAAAATAGCCACCCCTCTCCAGGGTGTCCTCTGGGTTCAATTCCGGGTCTGGCAAACGCAGAGCAGTGCCGGCACACAGGTCTCCCATTTCCAGGCCACATCACAGACATGGGCGACACCCACCCCAAGACCTTGGATAGTGGAGGATTCACCTTGGCGCTCTCTCACCCCTGGAGAGCAGCCAAGGGAGCCACGCTCACACTTGTATTAGCTATACTGAAATCTGCTTCAGCTTCAACCTGCATGCGCTTGTCTAATCGGAGAGGACCCATCACAATTCAGCAAAGCCCCACTTAGGTGAGTACCTGTTGCCTTACGAAGGCTAGTCTTCGTGGCATTTAGCTTGCAGCTTTTCCTTGATTCAGTTGCTAAGGCAATTCCACGATTTTTACGTTACCGCTATCCGTGTTTCTTGCACATACCTGGGTCCAAGGACGTTATTTATCCATAAGATGTATATCTTATTCGCTGTAAATTATTGCAAGGGCATCCTGTTTAGGGCTCAACCTGCATGCTCTCAACTGGCTGCCACCAGTCTTAGCGTATGACTAGCAGAGCCCGGGGTTCTTCTCACTGTTGTTCTTGACGGCCATGTAGAAGTGAGCTACCCGCTCTCTGCTAGCTCTGCCTGCAGTATTATTGCGCCCGTTTCTCCAGCCTATGCTGCGTTCTCCTCTCCAGCTTCTACTTCGCAAGTACTCTAGTTGCCACTGCATCTACTAGGCTGCAGTCACTCTCCTCAACTAGTGTTGCTGCTTGCTATCTTAGTTACTGATGCAAAAGCATCTTTATTCAACTAAGGGTTGTGTAATTCTATTAGCCCAAAACCCATCTGAACTAGTTTTTTGATCTAGTGGGATTGTTTTCCTGGTGCTTGCTGCTGCTCAGACCCAACTTAGTCACAACTGACCGGTGGTTCATTTGCTTCATCTATAGTGTCATTAACATTGTTCCATGATTCACCAATACTACAACCTTTAGCACCAGCTTTGGTCACTTTACGTCACTAACTTGCTGGCACTCCCTCTTTTTTTTGTTACTGCCTGCCCAGTGCTTGACCTCTTTTGGAACCAGAATGCATGATGTAGCTGCATGTGATGATTTGAGGGTGTGAGATAGTTGTCCAGCCTGTTCAACCAATCAGAACCTGCTCCATAAGAAGTACCAATGCCGCTATGCCCCTCTGAGGTACGCTTGATGCTGCAATGAAGTGACTGTCCAACTCTGTTAGCTGGTTGGCTGCTGGTCATGACTGGCTGATGGTGTTACGTGGCGGTGGCTGATTGGTCGTGCAGTCGCCAGCTTTGGAGCTGGCTAGCAGCCATCTTGTTGCCGCTTGCCGTCGTTTTGTGGCCAACATCAGATGGAGGGAGGAGTTGGTGATCAGCAGTGACCGGGTGAGGTTCTCAGCCATGGCCAGATTAACAATTGGTAGCAGAGCGTGATTGATGGCGAGCTCTTTGCTGATGAAAACTCCCCCATTCTTTCAGGAGAATGAAGCTGATTATGAACAGTGGAAGAAAGACATTGAGTTGTAGACTTCATTTACAGATTTGTCACTAACTGGTAGAGCAAGGCAAGCTTTGTCGGGATTAACTGTGGCAGAAGTAAAAAGTGACACTGGAATCTATACTTTATTGCTGGAACTTGACTGTTTCTTCAGGATAAAAATTGGCAGTGTTTCAATAACTATTTAGCATTAGAAAATGATCAACATCAGACTGAAACTAGAGTGAATTTGACAGAAGACATTATAAACTGAAGGAATCTGGTGTAGTGTAACCTGACGCTGTCATAGCTTGCTGGCTTTTAAAAAGTTGTAATTTGAGACTCATTCAGTTCCAGCTGGCTCTTTCCACAACAACAAATGACATTTGAAAAAATGCGGGCTACCTTGAAGAGATTATTCTCTTATCAAGATGGGAAGATACAATCTGGTTCATCTGATATGTCTAGTGAACGTGAACTGGTGTCGGGGAGTCTTCAAGTGCAACTAGTCAAGATGGAACCGGTGTTTGAAGGCAAAGCTTACATCAGCAAAGACACTCGAAGAGGGAATGGGCGGCGCTTTACAGGTAACCGTCATGGAAGCGGCCGTGGCGGTAATCCTGTAGGAGCTGATGGCCCTGTCATCACCTGCCATGTTTGTTACTCTAAAATGCATTGGGCTAGATTCTGCCCTCAAGGCTATTACAGAAAATCTCAGGCTCAAAGTGTGTATTAGGATAAATGATGAGGATGTCCATATTACACTAATAGCTACAGAATCAGATTTTGATGATAGTGTAGAGGTTCTATTTAGTGAAACCATAGGACATATTCAACTTGATTCTGGCTGTTCCATGACAGTTTGTGGTGAGTAATGGCTAAATTGTTACTTAGATACACTTAGTGCTTCAGAAAGAAGTAAGATGAAAACTGAGGCTTCTTCAACTGTATTCAAGTTAGGAGACAGAGGATGGATGACTTCTCTAAAAAGTGGCACCATACCTTGCACTTTGACTGAGAAAAATATTAGGATAAGCACTGATGTTGTGAAGAGTAATATTCCTTTGCTTTTCAGCTAGTTGTCGATGATAAGAGCCAGAATGATTATCAATCTGAACAGTGACAGAGCTGTGGTCTTTCGAAAGAATGTTCAACTTGAAATGACATCTCTCGGTCACTACAAGTTGCCTATAGTTCGGTCGCTCACACTGAGAGCAGTGGAGGAAGTGTTATTAACCATCGATGATCCCAACACAAGGAGAGTAGCTTTGAAGCTGCACTCGCAGTTTGCCCACCCGTCAGTGAAAAAATTATGCAACTTGCTGAAGGATGCTCATAGAGCAGACAAAGCTCTATTAGGCTGTTGATGAGGTGACAGCCGCTCGTGAGATTTGCATGCGGTACTGGAGACCTTGGCCTCGACCAGTGGTGAGCATGCCGATGACTACTTCTTTCAATGAAACTGTAGCAATGGACCTCAAACTGTGGAAAGATGTTCATTTTTTAGTGTTTCTCACCTTGGTTGCCCCAAGACCACCCCACACCCCAGCAAGGCCAGAGTGCAGAGGATGACAGGAGGCACAAATGCCACAGCACGCCAGACTGCAAAGACCGGCAAAACAATGGCAACTGATCATACAGCAGTTCTGTTGGTCACAATATAAAACATACACATTCATATATACACACATATACAGATAGACTGATGAAAAAAAAAAAAAAATTACATACATGCTTACACACTCATCCCTACAAATAAATTAAACTTCATCAGCCTAGTCAAAATCTAAAAATTCCTCATACATCAGATCAGCAAGGGCTTGCTTATAGCGAGTAATATCTGTCAACTGCACTATGTCAGCAGGCAAGCCATTCCACACATCAACACATCTCACACTGAGTGTTGGGTGATCTTGCTACAAGATATTGCGTTGCTACAGTTATTCCTAATAAGTCAGCAGCTGCTACGGTTGAATCAATTTCTGTATTTTGGATCACCATTTTTGGTTGCGCACAACAATTTCTAAGTGACAATGGCAGTGAATTTAACAATGATTGCATGCGTGCCTTGGGGGACTGCTACAGGATCAAACTCATATATACAGCTGCAAAGAGCCCTTGGAGTAATGGCGTCTGTGAACGTCTCAACTGTGAACTGCATAATTGATTTGTGTACAGTTTGAGATGACCGCATAGACACAAACGTCTTGCCAATCAGGCATCCTACTAAATGGAATGTAACGTATAGATGATACTCTTTCCTTTGGTGTTATAAAAATCATAATTACAATCTTTGTCAGTTCTAATTAAAAATTGGCATCACTAATAACATCAATCACACATCTCCCGAACACATGACTGCAACGGTAATGCGAAATTTTCCACTTCCACTCCGATGTCTGTTCCATGAATGTAGCAGCAAACTTTGTTTACCAAACGTGTGAGTCGTCGGAGCTCCTTTCCATCTGTAAAATTCAGTTACCTAGCTATGTCAAATTGTTGTTCAAAACATGCGGGGAGTTATTAAATATTGCAGTTGAGCTATTGTTGCATTCATACTGAACACTGATGCACTTCCTCTTGATTAATATTATGCATTGTTGGGTGAATTGCTAGTTTCTTGTTCTCCCGCCAAAATATGCTGTATTATTTTTTGTTTTGTTTCTCTCATCAACAGCTGACAATTGTCGATCTGGCCTGTCCAGTCAAGAAATAAGCTACTAGTTCTTCAATGATGGTGATGTGCAGTTGTTAGGAGTTATGGTGTCAGCTTGAATTGATATGCTTTGGAGGGAAATGTGAGCATAAAATTGTAGCAGAACAAATAGTTTGATTGATTCTCGTGCAATATTCTGGAAAGGTATCTACACGAGCGCTTGATCTCACGATTTCACGCGCGCATCAAATATTACTTATCAATGTTTGTGTGCGCTGCCAGATAAATTGTGCAAACTGGATAGATTCATTAATTAGATTGATCACTGTGTGGACATTAGCTTCAACTTACTGTTTGTCACTAAATATCCAGATTGCACAATTGATCACGGGGTTGAGAACATTACATGCATTTTCATTGCTGATTTTCAGGAATCGAACCAGCCGTGTGCCTCAAAAACTGTGATCGGCACATTCAAACCTCCGTGTGCGCTCCAAGAGTATGTTCGAGTTACGTGCCCTACATTAGCAAGATACTGGCAAATATATACACAGCAGAGAGCTAGAGGTGCGTACGCCGCGCAATGGACGCATAATTAATTAGTATAGAGTTTGAGATGATTGCAGATAGACAACATCTTTCACCAACCAGGCATCCTACTAAATGGGAGGTAACATCTAGATGAAACTCTTTCCTTTGGTGTTATGAAAATCATGACTAATGATCATTCTCAGTTCTTATTAAAACTTGGCATGACCAACAACATCAACATTTCTACCGACCATACAAATGGTAACGGTGAAGCGTGATTCTGCACTTTCACTCCACTGTCTCTTCCATAAATGTTGCAGCAAACTTGTTTACCAAACGTGTGCGACATCTGGGTTTGTATTCATCTATTGTCAAAATACCGTTACCTATGTTAAATTGATGTTCAAACCATGCAGTTTAGCTATCGTTGCATTCCGACTCAACACTGATGCACTAAATCTTGACTAATATTACAAGTTGTCTTGTGAATTGTTAATTTCCTGTTTGCCCGCCTAAAGATGCAATATTGGTTCAAGTTAGTTTCACTCATCAACAGCTGAGGATCGTTGATCGGGACTGTCGGGTCAAAGAAATTAGCTACTAGTTTTTCAATGATGGTGCTGTGCAGTGGTTAGGAATCTTGGTGTCAGCTTGAATTGATATGGTATGGAGGAAACTGCGTGCATAAAATTGTAGCACAACAAATAGTTTGAAGAATTGTTCATATGCAATGTTCTGTTTCGGAGTGCGATATTCTGGAAAGGACTCTTCACGTACCCTTTATCTGAAGTTTTCATGTGCACATCAAATATTCATTTTTAATGTTTGCGTGCGCTGCCCGCCGAATTGTGCAAACTGGCTGAATATATGACGCGCGTGTGTCAGGTAATTCAGCAATTCCATGCAAGGAGGTTGCAATATAGTCTAGTAGGTGACTAATCCTGCATGTTTAGTTAGTCTCCTGTTAGCTGCAATATAGTCTAGTACCTTTGGCAAGTATTTCTAATCACCAAGAACATTTCTAGGACAGTTTTCTTCTCGCAATGCTATCATGTTTTGTACTACAATCGGCTATAATTTAATGTTAGATAGAATCATTCACTAAATATTAGATGCATTCAACAGGATAAGTCTATTATGTAGGTATGAGCACATGATATTTCCAACGGAAAATTAAGACTTGGTAAAAACTTAATGACCTTATTCGAGTGCATAGTTCTTGATATCCAATTTTTTTCAATTTTATTTCCTGTCTGGGTTAATTGAGCACTTTCTGATATCTGGGTGCAAAAAATCTGATCACAGAAACCCTGCAGGGTCTTGCACGCGTTGTAGTCAGTATCTTGACTGCAGCGTTTAGTGAGGGTGTGTGCTGCACCACAACTACGCATATACACGTCCCCCCCCTCAACTCAACAACTCTGCAGTTATTGAGTCTATTTGGAACTCTGCAGCATGAGCTGTTAATTCTAGACAATTTGTGATTGATCATTTTTCCATAAATCCACAAGAATCACTATTTAGAGTAACTCTGATCTGCATTGGACATTTTCAGTCTGGCTGCCCTTCAATTTGTGCAAACTGACAATCTGGTATTCAAACTTGCACTGTAAACCTCAGCAAAAATTGCAATTTTCAATGGTTCCTATGCAGCAAAGTTTAAATGAATGAAGCAATGTTTATATGGACATTTTTTACCATTAATTAGAATAGAAACCTACTTCACAAGTTTAAATTAAGCAGTTTGGCCTGGCTTAACTACAAACAGAAGATTCCAGAAGAGTGAACATTCTATGAAACAGACAACTCTGGGTACACATTGTCAGAAGATTCCAGAAGAGTGAACATTCTATGAAACGGACAACTCTGGGTACACATTGTGCACTGACTGCAGAATAAGGAAGTTCATACATAATTTCTCACCTTTGCAGCCCCCCACAGCCCTAACAGCCCCGCCAACAGGGCACGCAGGCATAGGAGGCAGTACACCTCCCGCGCCAGCAATCAAAATGAACCAAAAAATGAACCTCCGCCAGGGCCCTCTTGAAGCCGCAAAGTGAAACACACTGCACCACATCAGCGGGCAGCCGGTTCCAAATCTGCACACAACAAGAATAAGAGAATCTCCATTCATAGTCTGTCTGACAGCAAGGAACCACCAGCTTGAAAGGATGCCCACGTGTGCCAACATCCGGAGCTCTCTCAAACAGAGCAGACAAACCTGAATCAACAGAACAATGGAAAATCTTCCAACACAACTTCACAAGATCAGAACGCAGCAACCTCCCCCTCAAAGAAAACAAATGCATTGCTTTGAGCTGCTCACCATAGTCCACTCCACCAAGCCCATCAATCTCCTTGATCCACCTCCTCTGCACAGACTCCAACAGTCTCACATCCCCTAAATATCCCACATTCCAAACACATGAGCAGTAGTCCGAGATAGGTCTAATATGAGTAATAAATAAAGAGACCATGCCAACAGAACTATTGAAAGTAGAGCGGAGCAGGCTGGTCGCCAGAGTGGAAGCCTTTCTTACAACACTCCTCATGTGGAGATGGAACCGCAGCCTTGAGTCAACAAGCACTCCCAAGTCCCTGAAGGAATCGACAAGCTCAAGTACCACACCTTTCAAATAATAAGGAGTTCTATCATCAATCTGCTCCTATTCAAGACAGCCAATGTAAATTTGCATAAAGATTCACTTGTCAATGTTCAACAAGAGATTCCATGACAACAACACAGACTGCACCAAATTCAGATCCCTCTGCAAGGAAGACACCCAGGCAAACTGCTAGTACATTGCAGGGGAAACTTGAATAAAGTTTGAAGTCGTCAGCAAAGGCCTTCCACTCACTAGTCACACCTGCTGCAACATGATTGACATATAGCAGCAACATGAGCGGACCCAGCACAGAACCCTGGGGCACACCACTTGTCACCTCTTGGAAGTCACTGACAACTACCCCCACATAAACACACATTTCCCTTCCTATCAGAAAATTACAAATCCAATCTAACAGTCCATCCAGAATACCTACACATCTCAGTTTGTCAAACAAAACCGGGGTAAATGATTTGGGATTCCAAACTTTCACATAAATTTTGGAATCCCAAATCAATTAAATTTTTGAATAGGTCTATCAATTAGAAAAAACATTGGAAACAAATTTAGAATTATCACAATCTTCAATAACAAATAGCTGCAATTCACTAGGAAAAAACTCGGCAACAGACTAACCGTACCTACTCTGCAGACTGGTATTGTACATCCTATTGTGTCTAACCTTGTTGTCGACGACAGGTACTGTTTCTGGAACAGCTGGTGACTCGGTGGCGGGATCAGGGGATTCGGTGGAAGGTTCTACAGGACTAGTACTTTCTACAATATCTTCTGGTTTCTTCACAACATCGTGTTTAAGAACTGTAGCTACGTTAGACGTCTTCTCCACTTTACGTTCTGTCTCTTCAAGCCTTTTAGCAATTTCATCAGTGGTGGTGTATTTTTTACCTTTCAATTTCTTTTTGTCTTTTTTTGCAAAAAATGAGTCCAGGTCAGCCATTGTAAATATTTGATTTCAAAATTTCAGTAACACAGCACTGTCTTTAAAGATTTTGTCGAAGTAACTAAGAAGAAAGTTCTATCCATTCGCACAATTCTGCAACAACACCTCACGCAGGGTTATGAGCATACGTTTTTCTTCTTCATCTGCCGGACCCGATGTTGCCAGTTGCTGATTCCGTTTAAAAAAATAAAAATATGTTGCAGGACTTTACCTCTGAGAAACAATTAACTATGCGAACAGGATTTGTTGGATGGTAGAGGGACTAAAAGTAAATAACAGCCTTATCAGCTGAAATGAATAGGAAAGATGAATTGTAGGGAAACTAAATCCAATAGGAATTTATTTGAGAGCAGATACTGACACATGACTGCATCTCTCGATTCACCTTATATATCATATTTATATATTACATTTGGATCTGACAAAAAAAAACGAACTAATAATCTTGAGTCGTAAATTCAATTATAGGAGCAATTGGTCGAAAAAATACACAGACATGTCATCCATGTAAAAAGCGTTATTAGCTATAAGCCTGCACTGAAAATAAATTAGATGAACATGGATGTTATGATGCCTGTGTCGGTTTTCTTAAAGCAACTCATGAAACAAATCTGTCCATCACAGTCATACATCAACTGACGGTGGCAGGGCTGTTCTACATAAATTGGGCACTCACTGGAGTGCCTTGCAGAGATTGAGCCCTCACCGGCACTCACAGTTGACAACCGTTTAAATTGTTGGTACATATGGAAGCACGCGAATTAACACCCGACACGAGGAATGACCGTGTAAAATTACTGTTAGTGAAAGAACTCTCTGACAACAGGGCTGCCATTAGCTGTCTTGCAATCAAGTAGCAGTATCTCAGGCGGGAAAATTTGGTCGCAAGATTGCAGCGCACATTTAATATCAAGTGGAAACACTGCAACATGTACCTCCTCTAGTGAGCTTGTTCTTTTCTAATTGCTTCCTAGTTTGAGCGTAATGATGAAGGGACCAGTACGGCTTACTAAGATTGAGATGTTTTCAAAGATGTGATAAATAATACTTGAATGGATTCAGAATGAAAGTCTCAAAATTACCATTATTACGCATTAGTTCAACCTCTAGTTACGATTCAGTGCATGACTGATCATTGGGCTTTAAAGGACAAAAGGGTGCAGGATAAAATGATTGTCCGTTAATATATGGACGAAAAAAGGAGACTTTGCATAGATGGTGAGGTATTAAAGGTGCACTAAAACTTTCACTACTTCGCTCTATTGGGTTACAGTTAGTGTTGAACAATCTGTTAATACTTTTTAATAGAGCACAATGTAGAAAAAATGGTTCAAAAGTACCCCAAGAAACCTCATTTTATCGAACAAGAAGAACTCCGTCAATTTGCCCCGCAGACGTGCTCAAGTTCAACAGTTGAATGCGACCGGTGATTCAAGTAATTTAACGATCACGTGAATGAACAAAATTTAAATATTGTTAGGGAGCCAAACTATTGTACACCAACAATCATCTGTTTTTATGGTGAGAGTTGGCGCTGAGTAGTTTTAGCACTAGAACGTGTTTACATGAGCAGAATGGAAAAATGTCTTCCGTCCTTACAACGTATGTCATTCGTGTGCATTTCTTCAGATGATAATTGCTAATACGCTCTAGAAATTATAAACTATGACGTAAAATCTAGTGCTCCTCTAATACTTACGTGTATTATAAACTAAATGTGTTTTTATCAGACTCCATTATTTTAATTCAGTTATTAATAGAAGGGGTTTCAGCGATGAATGTTTTTAGTCTTTATCGGTTGGTACGTGAGATCGCGAGAGTATGCATGCAAAACAGAAACAATTTAAATTACATGGTAATTTTGACTATTGTTTATTTTACGGCATAAGGGCTTACAAGAGCTTTGAGCACCTGTTTTAGCGATTCGCTAATTGTAGTGCTTGAAGATGAAGCTGCTTGAATTTTACTAGATGAATGGTACTTGCTATTTCCAAGTACTATGCTGCAATTCTTTAAATTGAATTATTCCCACCTGGGCATGACCCTTCTTGGGGCGTAAAATAGACTGACTCCAAAATTAAATATGATTACTTTTAGGTATTATGTAACGAAGGGATGCGTTAAGTTATAATCCGCACATACAATATGATAAGGTTTAATGATGCACACTAGAAATTTTTGACTTGGTATAATTCTTTACATAACCTCACTTGCGAGAGTGCATCCGATGTTATTGCAGATGGGGAAAAGGAAAATTATAAGAAAGACTGCATGAAAATAAAAAACAGTCTTGTTGGGTTCCACAGCTGTTAATCTTCCGTCACTCTTGTCCTGCTTGAGGTTTGACTAAACTCTACTGAAGCTGTTGGCCTTACTTGAACTACTTGATTGTATCGTCAGTTGGCGACCAAACAGAAAAGGGCTGCACATAAAACACACGTTTCAGCCGATGTCACACTGGGTGCCTCATTCTGTGTGCCTCAATGCAGGCAGACAGAATGGGTGGACAAAGGAAATTTTAAGACAAATAGTATACACCTCAAAAGGTTGTGCAACTAAAAATGTTGTGGACTCAATACCCAAAATACAACACAAATATTATACAGGACACAATCTCACCATCTTGTTTTTATTAGAGGATAATGAATTCTGAATACATAATTATCCCCATATGTGAATATACAAGAAGATGCTGATAATTACCATATAAATCCAATCATTACATTTATACTACATTGCTATAGCGATGGTGCACAAACCAATTTTGGGTCAATGTAAAGATCATTTTCGTGCATAGGAAAAATATATATGTAAATCGGAATTGATATTTCCAGCTGTTGTTCAACCTAGAATAAAGCGTAACTTGCACTGCACTTGTCTATTGACACCTTCGGACACATGCTGTTAAGAATGGAAATTAGATGGAACCAGTCTTAACTCGTACAATATTTTCCCTTGAGATCAGGCCCAGTGCAAAGCAAGGACATTGTAAGGGTTTGCAAGCCAAGTCCTGCATTGCTCTCCCCCACGTTAAATTATGTACGTATAGATATACAGCCTTTAGTACTAAATTATAAACTGTACAATGTAACATTAAGGTATCATACATATTTAAGTCATTGTATTAACCTCCACTGAAATGTGCCACAGATGCAGTATTCCCTCTGATGGCGGGATTCCCTCAGTAGTGGCAGTGCCAAAATTGTGTGGCGCCAAACAACCCTGGAGGGCAGCCAATAAAATCGTGTGGCGCCAACAACCGCCTGAAGGGCAGCCAATCAGCAGCTGGAAGCTGCACGTTAGAGCCCCAAAAGGTTGAGCCCAGGAATAAAGGAAAGTGATAATTT
Source organism: Gammarus roeselii (assembly GCA_016164225.1). Lineage (NCBI taxonomy): Eukaryota > Metazoa > Arthropoda > Malacostraca > Amphipoda > Gammaridae > Gammarus > Gammarus roeselii. Next base: position 295 of record SDVV010028453.1, on the reverse strand, counting down.
AAGAATAAAACATATTTAACAACCGATATCTTTCGTCGGAAATCCTTAAGAAAATAATATTAGCTTAGTCAGAAATTTTAAATACTTCCTCTTCCTCGCTTAATGAAATTAACTATTCAAAAATAAATACATGGCACCATCAGTACCGCCTTTCCGCGGGCTTAGAAGCAGCAGACCGCTCTAGGCCGATGCAGTACTTCACTCTCGTGCCGTCTGTGGTTTAGCAAGGTAATACGCCTTAGTGTCGTGTCAAAGTGTAGGGTTAAGTGAGGTTCAGTGAAGTTAGTGAGGAGAC